>CM021105.1:601172712-601385488 GCA_007115665.2 Sequoiadendron giganteum | reverse complement strand
CTTGATTAGAGTTTAATTAGGGATAAGGTTAAGTTAAGTTTCAATTAGGGTTAGGGTTAACATTAGGGTTATACGATATAACTTGGGGTAAAAGTTATGGTTAGGATTGGGGTTAAGTTAGGAATCAACTAGGGTTAGTAATCAACTAGGGTTAGGAATCAACTAGGGTTAGTTATTTTAATTAGGGTTATAGTTAGTGTTAGGTTTCAATTATGGTTAGGGTTAGGGTTCAATCAAGGTTAAGGTTATGTTAGGGTTCAATTAGGGTTAAGATTATGTTAGGGTTAGGGTTAGGGTTCTTGATTAGAGTTTAATTATGGTTAGAGTTAGGCTATGATTCAATTAGGGTTAGGTTTAACATTAGGGTTATATGATATAGGTTGGGGTAAAGGTCATAATTAGGGTTGGGGTTAAGGTTAGGAATCAACTAGGGTTAGGAGCAAATAGGGTTTAGGTTAGGGTTGGGGTTGAATTAGGGCTAGAGTTTAATTAGGGTTACAGTTCAATTAGGGTTAGGGTTAGGACTAAATTAGGGTTAAGGTTCAATTAGGATAAGTGTTCACTTAGGGTTATTATTAGCGTTAAGATTAGGGTTAATAGTAGGGTTAGGGTTTAGATTGGGGTTAACATTAGGGTTAGGGTTAGGTTTTAGGGTTAGGGTTAGGGTTTAATGTTAGGGTTAGGGTTTAACATTAGGGTTAAGGTTTAGATTAGGGTTAGGGTATAACACTAAACCCTAACACTAACTATAACCCTAATCATAAGTCTAAACCCTAACCCTCACCATAATCGTAATTGTAAACCAAATCCTAACCCTAATGTTAATCTTAACCTTAATCCTAACCTTGACCCTTACCCTAACCCAAACCATAGCCTTGACCAAATATAAATCCTTACCCTACCCCTAATTATAATTCCAATCCAAACCTTAATAGTAATTCCAACCCTACCCTTAACACTAACCAAAACCTTATTCCTAACCTGAAACATGTTATAATTATAATCCAAACCCTAACCATAACCATAATTCTACCCCTAACCCTAACATAATTCTCACACTAACTATGACCATAAACCTAACCTTAACACTAAACCTAACCCTAATCACAATAATAAATCTAAACCAAACCCTAACCCTAATGCTAACCCTAACCATGATATAAACCCTAATCCTAAATGCTAACTCTAATCATAACCCTAAATATATTAATGTATTCAATTTGTTACACACGTTGCGATTACTACTAGGTTATGTATCTTAATATATTAAGATATATATTATACGATGAGAGATATCATTTTCGAGGCGTATTTTTTAAATTCAAAAAAGAAAAAAAGAAAAAAAATATGCTGAGATAATGATATCTCTCAACGTATAATAGATATGTATATATCTTAATATATTAAGATAGATAAGCTAGTTATATTATGTTGTGTTAGATCAAATTATATTATTTAATTATTAATAATAAAATATTAATTTCATGATAATTTTAAAATTATAAATGTCTTAAAACATATGAACTTGAGTATTTTATATTATTATCTATAATTACGTCGAAGGTGTGTTATTTGAGCATCGCGAGCTTGCTTTTTCTCATTATGTACTTTTGGCAACAAAGATATTTATTCAATCGTTTATCATTCATCGTTATTTTTTCGGCTATTTTTTGCCATTTTTTGTTGCTTTCCCCACCGCTATTAGTTTCCACTCCTCGAAACTCTTCCTTGTTGGTATTGAGCTTCCACTTCTCCAATTTGGCGAGCTGCAACCTGAAAGTAAGGTTTTAACGAGGGTTTTAGAGTATGCTTATTAAAATGAAAATTACTGCCAAGATCTTCATAGTGAGCACATTTAGGTTTTAACATTACATCATCCTTTACCCTACGTAGTTAAGTATATATCAGCTCATATATAATGTATATTCTATATAATAAAAAATAAATTATAAATAATATAATTATATTACTATTACTTATTATTGTATATTATATTCTTTAACAAATCCATTAAATACATATATAAAATTATTGCAATTAATAATTAATAATTATTATATTTTTATATAATAAAAAAAGATATATATAAATATAATTAATATATTATATATTTTATATAATACAGATTAAATCATATATAATATAATTATATTTATTATTATATATAGTAGTATATATAAGTTATATTATTATTATTATTATTATTATTATTATATATTATATTCTATATTAAAAATTATTAAATATAAATATGAAATGATTATAATTAATAATTAATATATTTTTATTTATATAATACAGATTAAATCATATATAATATAATTATATTTATTATTATATATAATAGTATATATAAGTTATATTATTATTATTATATATTATATTTGATATTAAAAATTATTAAATATAAATATGAAATTATTATAATTAATAATTAATATATTTAGATAAAGAGATAAAGATGAATAGATAGAGATATAGGGAGAGTGATTGATCTGTATCTCCTTGTAGCTCTCTATCTCTTTATATCTCCCACTATCTATGTCACTCCCTCTTCCCCTCTCTATTTATTGAGCTCTCTCTCCCTCTCCCCCCTCTCTCTCATTCACTCCATCACTCCATCTCTCCTACTCTATATCTATATCTCTATTTATGTCTTTATTCTCTATCTCTCTATATCACCCCCTTTTTGTCTCTCCCTCTCCCTTTATATATATTAAGCTATCTCCCCCTCTCTCCCCCATCTTCCTCTCTCTCTCTCCCTCTCTACATATTGCTCTCCATCTCTCCCTTTCTCTCCCCCCTCCCTCTCTATCTCCCCCCTCTCTATCTCTCCCCATCTCTCCCTCCCTCACTCCTTCCATATCCCCCTATATATATCTCTATGTCTACCTCTATCTCCCTTTCTCTTCACATATACTTTATCTCTCTCTTTCTCTTCCCATATATCTCTAACTCTCTCTCTTTCTCTTCCCATATATCTCTATCTCCCCCTACTTCTTTCTCCCTTTCTCTATCTCTCCTTATTTCTCTCTCCCTCTCTCTATCTCTATTTACTTATCACTATTTCTCTTTGTTTGTCTATCTATTTTTCTCTCTCTCCCTCTCCTCCCCTCTCTATATCTCTTTATATCTCTATCTCTATATCACTCTATCTCACCATATATATCTCTCTTTCTCTCCTTTTCCCTCTTCCTCTATCTTGTCCTCTTTATCTCTCCCTCTCTATCTCCCTATCTCTCTTTGTATTTATCTCTCCCTCTACTTGTATCTCTCTATTTATTTATCTCCCTCTTCCTCTCTCACTCTATGTTCATCTCTACCTCTATTTTTCTCTCTCCCCCTTTATCTCTAGACATGTCTCCCTCTCTCTATCCATCCATCTATCTCCCTATATATCCCTCTCTATATATTTATCTCTTCTATTTCTATCTATCCCTCTCTCCTCTCTCTCTTTATCTCTCCATCTCCTCCTCTCTTTCTCTCTATATCCCTCTCCTTCTCCATCTCCATCTCCATCTCCATCTCCATCTTTATCTCTATCTCCTTATCCCTCTATCTCTCACTCCCCCCCCCTCTATCTCTCCCTCTTTCTATCCCTACCTCTCCCTCTCTCTCTCTCCCTCTCTCCTTATTGTAAACATAACATGAGATTGTTGGTAATGGAACTTGATTATCTTCCTAATTCATAGGTTTTATTTCAATCATGTTTGGATCCCTATAAGTGGATGCATAATTTATTTGAAGCTATCACTTCTCCATTGAGACCTTTGTTACACAAACAACACCAATTGCTAAATGGCCTACCAATTGACCTCATGTGTTGCATAAATGTATGCAAAAAATAGACCAAAATTTATCCTAATTGACCTTCCACACCTCTTCGGAGTACCCATTGCACACTAAGGTGTGATTGCTAGTAAATAAATATATAAAAATAAAATAATGAAGACTATGTTTATGAAAAAGCAATAATCATCTAGAGGTTTAATATTAATAATGGTTGGCACAAACATATACAATTTCCCTATAATGCACACTCCTCAGGTTTAATATTAATCGTCTGCTGCATTCTCATATTAACCGAGGATGTTTTTATGGAAGAGAGAAATATACAAAATATACAGTGATATTTTTTTTTCTCTATATTTAAGGATATGTTTTTGTGTACATGGATCTTAATATGCTATATGTTTCAACTTAGGAAGCTTCTTGGCTTAATAAATATATTGAGATATGTTATTTTCGAGGTATGAATATAATGTGTTATGTGATATGATGTATAATTTATTTAAAATATATTAAGATATGATTAATATAATATATTGTTAGTTAAATCTTGTGAAATTCAGTGTATAAGCTTTGGTCTTTCTTTTATTGTTGATTGTGGAGTATAAACACAACTTTTCAAGAGACTTAAGCCTACATTCTAGATTTGCACCCTTTCTTGTCAACTTCTTGGTTTGTCATCAAGACCTTAGTGAAGTGATAAAGGAAATGTCAAATCAATAAATATATCATTTATAGTAGTAAAAGAAGCCAATAAAAGAGGATTTAAGACAAGCAATAAAAATTTGTATGGCTAGCAACATAAACCCCTAAGTTCTAGCTTTGTGAGGGGGGGATAGGAAATTAGGGGATGGCAATTGGAAAGGGGGGAGATCTTGAGAGTTTCTATAAAGAGATGTGACTATTAAAAGAAAGACAAGGATAATCCATTGGGGATGAATAAAATTATTAATGAAATGCCAAATTGAATAAAGAACCCATGACAAAAGAAGATAGCTAGATATAAAGAGAGACTATATAAGAGATTGAGTTAATTTAATAGAATTGAACATGGAAGAAAAAAAACTAAAACAAATTAATGTGAGTCGAGAAAGATATCACAAAAGGATAGAGAAGGCTAGTGAAGCCAAATTAGAGCACCTGAGAGGGGCTACTGCTATAAAAGATGAAAAATTTTGCAGTAGGGAAGAAAAGTAAGAGTATGCTAGAAGGGCTACTATTGAGATTGTCTAAGAGAAAGAGGACCCGCCATTAGAAGAAATGAGCATTAATGAGAACGCCAAGAGGGCTACAACTAAGCATAAGAATTATAGGGGACCTAATATGATTTTGTACACATAGGAATAGGGAATGATTGTATTGTTCCATACCAAAGATACACTTGAGCAACTCAAATACCATATAGACAAAGCAACTAGGATTCTACAAAGATTAGTAAACCATATTGAAGATTATATAATATCTAAGGAGTCATTGTAATAAGGGTGTAAAATCATAACGACTTTATCATTCAAACTTTTAACTTGTGCACCTTAAAACTATAACTTATTTTGTCTAATCTAAAAAATTATAGTTAATGATGGATTTAAATATTTTCTTATATTAAGGATCATATACTAATTATTACCAAAAATAGAAGAATATGTAAAATATATGGTATATCACACCAAGTTCACTTTCAAATCAAAACTCAAACCCACCCAATATAAGCACACAATAACATACAACTGAGACATAACCCACCCCCAGATAAGTCATAATTAATAATACTTATAAAGCATGTATATTTAACAAAACTGCATATTGAGCAAAATTAAACATTGTCAGTACTTTCATTCTCATCGATTTCATAGTTACCCATCTTTGAGACAAATTTGTCACCAAGATCAATATCATTATCCAATACAATACAACACTCATTCCTCCCGAACTTACATTTTACTTTTTTTTCAAGCATTTTTATTTTATTAGCTTCCATGTAGTCTTTCAACAATTTTAACACCATCATTGAGGTTATATTTGTCCTACATGAAAAGTGTGCACTAACAACCTCCCTCTTCTAAACAAGGGTGGGTCCCTCTAGTAAAATCATGGACCTATCATTTGAAATCTCTAGGATCATAAACACTTGCATATCCAGATTAAAACAACTGAGCACACAATAAGAGTCAATAAGATGCCTTATTTTCCCTTGAAAGACTCAATATTTATTACTTTACATATGTGCCACAGTATCTCATTTGTAAGGACAAACCAAAAAAATTAACATACTAAGATAAGACCTCATGCTAAGAAAACCCATTTTTATTGTCCCACCCCAGATAGTTCCCCAAAAAAGTAGACTAGATTTTATATGCAAATGGATATTCAAAAAATAAGTGCTCAAAATTTTTAGTTTTGTTGCACAAGCTACACAAATTAACAAGAATATTAGAAGAAGGCATACAAGAGAAAATGACCAATTTCTTTTAAAATAAGCACCCAACCTAAAACATATTAGCATAGGCTCACAAACAAATGATCACATAAGATTAAAAATATGATACCGATCATTATCAAACCACATGAGATTTTAGTTTTTATTGATTTTAAAAATAATTTCTCTTTATTTTTCCAGCAAATTATAAATATTTTTTGAGGTCATTTTACTAAAAATTGTGACATCATTCCATTAAATATTATCATAAATTCCAATCTTAAACTACATGTCAAATAGACAATCAATACCATAGAGTTTTTTTTTCAAAACAGAGAATGTTCTCTTATGTGTTTAAGGTATATTATAATTAGTCATAATTTTATACCAATCCTTGATGAATCCCTAATCTACAATGTCACCAAACCCAATAATACCTTTAGAGGCCCAAATCTTAGTAGAGCAACCTTGAGTTAGAGATAAGGGTGTATTATTCTAATGAAGATTCCACCCAATAGATATGTGGGATAAGAAGATATTCTTTGTCCGAGAAAAATCATAACATCTCTTAAGACATTTCACACTCTCCCAAGCCCTCTATATGCTACCAAAAGCATTTGAACCAAAAGCATTTGAACCAAAAGGCTACAAAAATTATTTTCCAAAAAATAGATCCTAAGGGTGCAAAGCAGTCCAATAATACTCTTTTTGGCTTAGATTTAGCAATATTATTTTTAATAAAATATTGTCAAGGCTCGTCCACATCAAGAGCTCTCAATATCCACTTCACCACTAGAGACATGCCTTGTATTTTGAGGTCCTTGAGGCCAATTACACCCACATTCCTAGGTAAACAAAAACATGAGTATTACACTACATGTCCTTTTTATTGCCTCTACCATCAAACCATAGATAATCCCTTAGTATTTTCTAGATCTCCTTAATTTCATAGCTACCAAAAATCCAAGCAGATAAATAATAAATATTGTACAAGGTCGACACTTTTTGACAAACCAAAACCCTACTTACCAAGGTCATCATATGAGTAGATACCACTTAATTTTATTCCCTTCAATTTTTCTAAACATCCACTCCCACATTAATGAAGGATTTGTAAAGAAAGGGATGCCCAGATATTTAACCACCTTGCTTGGACCACCCCATTTCTATTTAGACACATTCAACCAATTTGGGGGACAATCCTCCCAATCCAAAATAGTTGATTTAAGATTTGGAAGTTTAACCCCAGAGGTTTCACATAATATCTTAAACCTATTCAAAATATTAGTGAAGCTACCTTGGCTTAATTCAAAGAATGAGGTTGTATCATCTCTAACTTATGCATTCAGTAGCGCTTCCTTATTGGGTAAGATGACACTTTTATAGAGGGGGAGAGAAGATCAAATTTTCAAGATATAATGAAGAACATTTTTTGTAATCGTAAAGAGTGTACCAACCCTTGTCTGATGGATCTTTGCAGTAAAAATAGATTGGTAAGTGTACCATTAATTTCAATTTGAGTAGAAGAATCAGAGAACAACACTTTCACCCAAGTACAAATGACATTAAGAAATCCAAATGCTTCCAACATAGTGAAAATAAACCCCCATTCAATTTTATGGTAGGCTTTCTAAAATTCCAATAGAATCATGCTTGTGTTCTGCCTAGTATTCCTAGCCTAGTTTAGGCCTTCCCTTCTAGTTATCAAATTCTCCATAATGTATCTACCCAAGTAGTAAAACCAATCTAATTAATTGAGGCAATTTTTCTTAGAATATATGTTAGTTTGATGGTTAATGACTTAGCTAGGATTTTATAATAGGAATTAAGGAAACCGATAGGCCTCTAATTCTTGATCAAACCTTTATCCCCTTTTTTGGCAACTTCTTAATTACCCATCTATTAATTTGATTTCCCAATGAGCCCATTTCAAATGCTTCATTATAGACTTCTAATAGATCTTCAACAAACCATTTAATATTTTCCTTATAAAACTCAATGGGGATCCCATCCATATCAAAAGCCTTACCACAATAAAAAGAATAAATAACTTTCATAATATCTTCACTACTTACATCTCTACTTGTTTCTTTAATATCATTATCTTCTAGTTTTTTTGGGATGTCTTTTTTGCAAAATTTCCTAGCCTCAAAAATTTCCTCATTTTCCTCAAAAGAGAAAAGGTTCTTATAAAAGGTTTGGAATACCTCACCTATTTCTCTAACATTAGTATTCAATGAGTTGCCCACAAGTATGGGTCCAATTTTTCTTGGGCTTTCTTTGCTTTGAGAATGTTACAAAAATATTTAGACCCTATGTCTCCCTCCTTAAGCCAGATATTCCTAGATATGATCTTTTCCCCATGGTCCTTGTAATTCTAGATACATCTCAACTAATGCTTCATTTTCAATAACTCATTGCAAGTTTCCTTATTGTCCATGTTCATTTGCATTTTACACTTTAGATTTAGAAAAAAATCTTCAAGTATACTCTCCTTTTTTATACAATTTATAGCTTTGTTCGTACCAACATTTTTAGAATTTATTTCCATGTATCAACCATATTATCCCATCTACCAATGGTCTAGTTGCAACAAATATTCTCATTAATCATTTTAATTCTATGAATACCATTGAGATAGTCTTTGTATTTGAGTAGGGAAACATTCAATTTAAATAATTGGCACTTAGAGTATTTTTCAATATGATTATTGGGCTTGAACCTTATAGTGGTTTCAATGGGGGAGTGACTTGGCATGGTAGATGGAATTAATTGCACAAGGTTCTCATCATTATTGACCTAAAATTCAATAAAAATATTTGTTCACATAGAATCTATCCAGTCTAGAATAGATTCCCTTGCCTAGTTCTAGGTTGTTACACCAAGTGAACTAAACCTTCTTTATTTTATTCCTATTATTTTCAAGGGGGTCAAAAATATCCAGAGTTCTTTTCATTTTGGACCAAAATATAATTAATTTCCACATAGCCTCTTTACCCCCTTTCTTATCCTCACTATGCTCAATCATATTAAATTCCCCTGCCAAAATCCATAACATTTTGGGAAGATTACAAGCAATCTAATTCCAAAGCTCACACCTTTCTTTATAATCATCATTAGAATAAACAAAAAAAATCCCAAATCAGAAACCATTCTTATTCAACATAACCCAAACCAATTTTTTACATGGATATTTGCCCTTGTCAATTACCTAAGGAGCTCAAATATCCTTCAAAACAATAGTTGCCCCCTTTTCCTTTTTCATGTCTACTAGAGAAAAAAATATACTTTCTCTAGACAAATTTAAGAATGGATTCAAGTTGGAATTCTAAAACTTTAGTTTCTTGCAAACATAGAAATTCCATAGTATATTTACAAGTATAAAGGATCTAAGGATATATTTTCTATACAATGACTCCATAGCCCCCATATTCCAACTCACACCCTTAATACTCATTTAATATGGGAAGTAGATGTTCCAAAATTCTAATTTTTGTACAACCTATCAAAGCACTTAGGGAATATTTTCACCTTTTCCTTTCTTATTACTCTTTTTTCCATTTATCTACATTTCAGGAGGCTTCCTTTTTTCATCTCCACCTCACTAAAAAATTCCTTCTCAACATTTTGTTGGGTGAAAATTACGTAATCACCTTTTCAATAGATTACACAATCTAGATTTCAACCATAGTTTTGTGAGATATAATCTCTCCTCTTAGAAAGGGAAGGCACCCTTTTTACTGCTAACAGAAGCTAAGTAAAACTAACTAAATATTCACTAAATATACACTACAACTATGAGATGGGGGTGTGTTTCACATTCATACTTCTCTCTTTTTCAGGGAAGACATTTTACAATGCTTCATAGTTGATAGTTTTGATTCAAAATAACTTTAAATTAAAAAATAAAGCGGTAATTCCAATATCTCTATCTTGTCAAAGCAAAGTGTAGAGATAACAGGTATGATAATAATAAACAATAAAATGAGGAAGAAAAGCTCATGAAGTCACACAGTCATTCTATAGCTTTTCGTTGATAGATCCTTGAGATACGTAACGTTTGTTGTATTAGAAACATAAATTATTCTTAGATACAACAATTCCACGAGAAACATGAACAATTACAAGCACAAAGTCTTGTAGATCATTCAACAATAGTATTCAAACATAACCACAAATACAAATAAAGAGTGTAACAAAAATTCCACATATTTATCTAAAGCCCTTAGATCTTACACAATAATCACTGCCAATTTTAATCAAATCCGAAAGACGATTGATCCAACACAAATTCTGGCATGCAACTTCCTTCTTTATTGATCAAATTTAGATTCACAAAGTTGAACACAAAGTTTCATACATTTGTTTCAAAAATAGCAACACTTTGTTGCTAGAGATAAAAGATAAATATTATAATAGAAATCCCTCCTATTTATAAAAGAGAGGGAAGAGTAAATCTAGGAAATTAGTTGAGCAAAAATAGGAAAGTAGGTGAGCTAATTTAGGAAAACCTAACTTTGACTTAGTAAAAAATGTTGTCCATCTTTTGTGGAAAACATCTCAAATTTTACATGTAATTACATTTACTCAAAAGACATCTAAGATGTCGCAAATTATTTACAAAATGTGTGAAAGCATAAAAATATTCAACACTAGAGAAAAGAAGCCTTCATGGTTCCTTGCTTTGGGCGCAAAAGTCTTCGTATTTCTTCTTGGTCTCCAATACAAATGTCTCATTTGGACCAACAGTATAATCCACAATGGTGTGGACTCTAGTAATCGATCTTCTAGCAGATGAATGAAGCTTTTTGCATCTATCAAGATGTGTCTTTAGATTATCCAAAGAAAGTTGCAAATCACAAATTGTGTACATGGAGTTCTTTGAAAAGTTGGCATCCTCTACTTGCTCCATGACGTCCTCCTTGTAGATCCTAGAAAGTTCATTGGTCGGGAGGAAGATATGATCTTCGTCAATGAGCTTACCCAGTAACTCCTTAATTTCTTCTTCTAGGATAGCACAATGTCCTTCGACATCTTCCTGTAATTGGTGAAGATCTTCAATAAGAGATTGGATCACCTGTATTCGGTGCTTGAAATATTCTCTTACTTCCACATATTTCTCCTTGTCGGGAATTACCCCAACTTTCACCAACTTACTCAACTTCAGCTCTTTCATTTGTGACCAAAATGAAAGGTGTTTGTCCATTTTTTGTTGCTCTTGCGAAAGTACATTTTATTCTTTATCAAGCTCTTGTTTTAGCGTGGCTATCTAGGTAGCCTTCTTATTTGTAGTAATTATAATATGGGAACCATGTTGTATCATTTCATCAATGAAATCATATAATGCTTAACCTTTGGAGGTAAACTTTTATGCTTTTAGTACTACTGGTTCCTCAATGCTTATCATGGCCATAAATTGTGTACTCCCTGAACATACCACTATTTTTTTCAAAACAACTTCATAGTACTCGACCTTCTCTTTGTACACATCTCGGGCCTACTCCATCTTGTCAAGCCTTCCTGCCAATGCATCTAGGACTACCTGAGCATCTGCTTTAGCAGTTGCATTTGTTACCTTGCCAAGTTGGATTCTTGTTACTGTGTAGTCCACCATTGCAACATCACCTTCTTCCTATGGGGGTAGGCCAATCTCTATAAACTTTTGACCAAATTTTTCAATATGAAGCCTTGAATGTACTTTGGCCTTTTTCTTCCCCTTGGCTTTTGGAGGGGATATCTCTTCAAGATCGAGCTCTTAAGGAGAGATCATTTGTTTCTTTCATTTCGATACTTGAGATACCAGCAAAGGGGGAAGAGAAGAAGTATATTCTTCTTGACTGACTGCCAATTCCTATGTCACAATCACTCTTGTAGAAATGAATGGTATGGTGACAATTGGAGTAGTGTTTGTCATGATTGTTCTTGTATATTGTACACCAAGTTGACCTTGCAGAGATTTGTTCATGAACCGGTTGAATTCAAATTTAGAAGTGATATCATAAGATGGAGATGACAAACTGGGAATAAATGATGGAGAGCTTGATAAAACACTAACAACTTGAATATTCAAAACTGCAGGGGAAGTAGCAAACACTGTTGATGTTGCATGTATGGTTGATGTAGGAAGAGGTGACATAGGAAGAGGGGGTGGAGTGTTAGGATTAGGAGGTGTGTAAGGAATATTTGAAGTAACGGGTGATGATGTTTGGGGAAGGTCTTCAAAAATATTCTCATGTGGAGAAAGGGTTTGTTCATTGCCATTCCTGAATTCCTCCTTCTTGTTCACCCTCATCTTCTTCAGTATCTTGATCTTCTGGAGAATCCTCTTCTTCCTTAAAATCTTCTTCATTAGAATCCTCTTCTTTTGAATCCTCTTTAGAAACTGATTCCTCACTTTCATTTCCTTCACCTTCAGACTCTTGTTCTTCAGAAACAAGTCCTTTCTCCTTTGATTGAGTAGAATCAGATTTTGTGGCCTCTTCTTCTGCAACTTTTTGTGTATCCCTTTTTCCAACGATGAACTTGATTTTTGGACATTTACAGGAAGAAGAGGGAGCAACCACATGCTTGTCTTTTGTGTTGAGTTCATGTTGTTGATTGGCTTCTGCTCTAGGTACCTCTCCCGATTCCATCCTGAAAGCTGTCATCTAGAAACCATGCTTGTGCAACCATTCTATTGTGTTGGATAATATGGGGGTGAGCCTTTCCCTGATGGATACACTTTCATTTTCAGACCATTGAATGGGAAGCAAAGATCTCTTAGAGATTTCATTTTCATCATAGGCAGCGTTGATGATGTCGCCAGGGTCTTTGAAATCCTATGGTAGGTCAGCAACACCAAGATCCTTGATCTTCTCTATGGTTAATTTGCAATAATCCATCCTACAGATGTCCTCTTCATCTCTGCATTTCACCCATATGTCTTCAAAATGATAGACATGTCAGTGACCCACCTTGAGTTTCCTTTTCAAGTCACGGTAATCAAAGCCATGTTTATGCTTGTAAGTCCTGATAGTCATTACCTGCATTTCTACATAGACTAATTTAGCCTTTTGTAGACTTTTAATAGTGTACCTTCCAATAGTCAATGGAAACTTGAACCTTGGCTTATGAATTCTCATTCTTTCCTTATGAACTGAAATAAGTTGTCTGCATAGTTCCATTAGAATCCATTTATCTGAGGGATACTTGGGTAAAATGTATGGACACCTAGTATAGCAACCTACTCTTAGGTAAGTAAAGGTTGGGAATTGCAAAAAGATACAACCAACTTTGCTAACAACTTTGTAAGCCTCATCCAATACTCTTTTCTTTTCAAGAGTTGGATCAAAACTAAACAATAGGGGTACAAAGAAGGCATTTGTAACTCTTCTGAAATGATGGAAGCTTTCTCTCAGATTCAATTGATAATAATAATCATACACAAGTACAAAGTTTTTGTTTCCCTTTGTGGACAAACCTAGGAATTTCCTCATAACTGTAGTTGCATACACCAAATAGGAAGTGATGTAGAATTTCAAAGTGGTCGATACATTGATTAGTTACTCATGAATTTCATCAGTGATTTGAGTACCCCAGTCTATATGAGCTTTCTTTCTCCTGATTATGTGGATGTATTTATACATCCAATCTTGAAAATGACATGATTGAGGCAATCCCTTCACCCTGCTCAAAAGAGTAATCATATCCCTGACGCCCTCTTTGAAGTCACTTCGAGGAAGCCCTTTAGGCCATCTGGAAATTGAGTGCCTAGGATTTTTCAACCATTAAGAATTAATCAATGTTTTAGCTTTATTAGAATCTTTATCAAAAATCTCATGTGCTTGTTGAATTGAGATTGGTGCATATTGTTCCATATGTGGGACTTTGAAAACAATGTCAAAGAATTCAGGATCCAATCTCATCATGACTTGACCTGAGGAATCTCACACACTTTTGTCTTCTCGGATGTAGTGAGAGGCAACTTGGAGCACAAACTCTATGTTGTGAGTGGCAGTAAAAAATGTTGACACCAAACGCAAGTTGCTATGAACAATGGATCTCAAGTTATCCTCTAATGGTGTTTTCTGAATTCTCGTTACAAAATCTTATAGGTCCTGATTGATGAGGTAAAAATAACCTCATCATAATAAAATTTGGAAAGCTTACTTTTGCTAACTCAATCCTAAGTCTGTGCCAATTTATTAAACTTTAGGAGAAGTAATTGCTTATTTTAAGGAAAATTATGCTTTCTTTCTTTTGATCAATTGATGAAATCTACCAAAGCAGGTTTAATGGGTTGACTTGAGCATTTTTGTAGGGAATAACAGATCATCATGCGGCTGTTGCAAAAGTTTAACAAGCACGTGCCTCAAGAGTAATGTTGCGAACCCACGCCTAGATGCCTGGATGATGCACCGAAGATTTAGTTTATGTTCTTTAAATTCTATTGTTAAAACTTTATGGCTCTTTTCGAGCCTTCGATATGTTCATGAGCTTTAAAGACCTCAAAGTTAGTTTTAAGTTGAGGAAGACTTTTTCAATGGCTATCCACGCCATCTTAAATTTAGGATTTAGTTATAAAGTTATCTATAAGAATGTAATTTCAAAAGTGATGAATAAGACATAGAGGAAGTATCGTTATGTTGTTCACGTGGTTTTCCAAATACTGTTGAAATGAGTTATTTGATTTTTGTCTATTGATAATCTGTTGAATTATGAGTGATGATGATTGTTCGTAATGGGTAGACTCCAGAACTAGTAGCTTATGTGATTTTAAGATGAGGTGTTAACCCACGAGCTGGCCACTCGAGGGAAGTAGTTTAGATAGATAAGTATTTTTTTGTTTTGTTGTTTCATTTGTTAAAGCTAGATATTTGTTCAGTAGGAGGTAATTAAGTTTGTTAAGAGTGGAGTCTGAAGTTTTGGAGCACTATTGTTTTTCATTGGTATGAGTTATATTTCCTAGTTGATAAAATCCTTTACTGTTAAAAATGTTTCATTGTTTGTTCACTTACTTTTCTACTTCCGTAGTATATCAGTTGTTTTGTTTGCTTGTTTCTATGCTTTCTAGTTTAGTTGTGTTGCTTTCTAAATTAGTTGTCTTATGATTTTTAACTTAGTATTTCCTTTTTTTCTTAGAGTAATATTATTTTCTAGTTAAATAGGAATGGCCTTAGATTAAGATTGACTCTGATAGTTGAAGATAAAACATAAAATATAAAATGAGTTATCCAAATCATCTTCTTTTGCAAATTGCCTTGGACACTGCCCGGTCGACTAATTGACATTCAATTATTCTAAAGTAGTAGGACCTAATGACAACCTATCACTTTTTGGCGCCGTTTTCGTGGACCTTAAAAAGCCTTTGTGCTTAAGTGTTATTAGGAGATGGTTTGAATACAAATTTTTATGACAAAAATTTCTCAGTCGGCTTCCTTTTCTACATGGTCCGAAAAAGAGGCCCTCACAGACGTATTATACCAAAGACCCCCCCAAAATACATACCAATCATATCTAGGGAAGCCCAAGGCTCAGACGACCACACTTCTGAAGAATTATTTGAGCCTACTCCACCTGAGACTTTCCATTATTTACCTGTCGAGCAACTGGCAGAACAACCAGTTATAGAGGAAATTCTTTTTGAGGAACATACTCTTCTGAACATCATGGGAGATCGTAGAGCTGAACCTAACCAAAATGAACCTCAACCTCCTAGAACGTTTACCTATCTTATTACATTGGATGTTGACGATGATACTTTCATGAAGAAAATTTCCCCAGCCTTCCTTCCAACCTTCCATGGTTTATCCTCAGAAGACCTAGACCAGTTTCTCTTTGAGTTTAAAGTCCCGTGTCAGACTTATGATTACAAGAATGACAACCAAAAGTTGAAGCTCTTTCTGTTGACTTTAAAGGACTCAATAATGCATTGGTTTATGGGATTGGGTTCTAGTAGTATAACATCTTGGGGGGAAATGGAGACTGTCTTCTTGCAAAAATACCAAAGTTACTCTAGGGTAAGTGATCGTAAGGAGGAGCTATTCAAACTAAGACAAATAGAGGACAAAAGTTTGGAGGATTATATTGATAGGTTCCTTTTCCTCTCCAAAAGATGTGGAAAAGTGGCCATTAGCGTTGAGATCCTGAAAACAATTTTTCTTAAAGGTCTTGATGATGATGCTAGAAAAAATCTTGATCTAATGGGAAAAGGTGACGTATCTCAATTAACTCTTGAATAAATATGTGAGTTATGTCAAAATTTCTCCCGTACTCGGGGAGGAATCCGCAAAACTAATCTTTTTAAAGGGTCTAACGAGATAGGTAAGCTCTGCAAAGAAATAGAAAATCTGAAAACGAGCATTCTCGTGCAGTTGAATACCACATTAGGTGGTATACAAGCTAAAACTCGCAACCCTGAGACCTTGTCAATTTATTGTCCAAGGTGTCAGAGTAAACACCTATTGCGTGAGTGTCCTTTGGATAAAGTTAATGTTTATCAACTGTGTGAGCAAAACCATCCTACAAATCGGTGTGAACTTCTGTCGGATATCAAGAATACTAAGAAAAAAACCATCCAGGTTGAAGAAGAGATAAATGCCTTAAACCAACATCAAGGAGGTAATTTCCCTTATGGACTAATTCTAATCCTACATGGAGACCACAAAATAACTGGGCTCATAATCAATGGACTCCATCTTGCAACAGTCGCCTCCACCTCAACATAACTGGGGAACTCCTTATTAAGGATCTCCTGAATGGACAAACCACAAATGGGGAAATCATCAGTGGTCAAATCAACCCCAACAACAGTGGTACCAACAACATGCTACCCCCCAATGGAATCGAGCACAAAATCAGTTTTATACTGAACCTAGGAGGAATCAACAACAAAATATGTTACCTCCAACTCAAAACCCTCCTTAGAATGAGCAGGTAAACCAACCTCAACTTCCAACACAACCACTTCCCAATCCTAAGAATAATCGCCAAAATACTCCAATCTATTCAACCGAACATGAAAATGTTACAGGGCTTAATGCGATACACTTCGAAAATGTGCAGTTGCGTTTTGGTTGAACTCTTCAACCTCCTACCATTGAAGAAATAGTGGAGGAATATCAGCCTAAATGTCTAATAAAAGACACGTTGTCTAATCAAGATACCACTCCTAAAGACAAAGAGCCTTTTTCAGCGGCAGGGGCTGTTGACTTGTCTCAGGGGGAGGAAGGTCAGTCCTGAAGTCAACATAAGGAGGATCATGTTCCAAAGGAGAAAAGGATGGCACCATATCCAGAACGTTTAAAGTCCATAACTCTAGAAGATACTCCAGAAGTATCCTTGGCTACATAAACTGCATTAATCAGGAGATTAAGCACTTGTAAATTGAAGTTCATTTATTGTAGGCAATAAAGGAAATTCTTGAATTAAACCAGTTAATCAAACAACTATGTATCAAAACACCAAGGAGGAAGCCAAAAAAGATAAATATCATTCATATTGATGGTTATTTAGCTGATTTTCTGTCTGGAAAGACTATCGCTCCGAAATACGATGATCTTGGGAGTCCACTTATAATCGTTACAATCAACGAGGTAGGAATACCAAATGTACTAGTGGATCTAGGGGCAGCTATTAACATGATGACTGTGGATGTAATGGAAAAATTAGGTTTACTGATTTACGTCCTACAACCACAGTCTTACAAATGGAAAATCAGTCTATAGCCATCCCAAAGGGCGTCATTAAAAACATCCTTGTCAAAGTTGATGGATGGGAATATCTAGTCGACTTCCAGGTAATCCAGTCGCTTACACCTAAGCATAACTATCCTATAATTCTTGGAAGACCTTGGTTGGCCATGGTTGTTGCTAAGATTGATTGTAGGGAAGGGGGAATGACCATTTCACATGGTCAAGATAGTAAACGTTTGTTCTTATATCCCCCTGCTAAGCCTACTAAGCATAAAAAAGTCTGGGTTGATGAACCTGAGGAAACCAATGGTTCAGAGAGTTTAGTCTCCCTAGCCATGGTAGTAATTAAACAACATGGGGAAGAATTGGAAGAAGAGTTAGTAAGCGACGTTGCATGACATGCTATAACCCCGAACGAGGAAGAAATGATGGATGCTCCAAGGATTTTTGGGCAGCCAATTTATATAAGTGGAATAGAGCACAGTTATGCTACAATGGGAATGTCGTGTCCCTTAGCAAATATGTTTCCCAGAACAAGTTATTTCTTTGAAGACGTCACAAGCTTTCACTGGCTTATACCTCATAGTTGTCCTCTCAACACATTGTTGTGACATATGGATACTGTCACCTTGGTCAATCCTGGAACAAAATCGATAATGCTATTACAAGAAAAACTTTGAATATCAATAGCTAGTTGACATAAACTCAAGAGGATAAGTTGTTTAATGTGTTGGTACAAAGGTCTAAAGCTTTTGCTTGGGATTATATAGAAATGAGGGGAATTCACCCAAGTGTTTGTACTCATCACATTTACACTGACATTAGTATAAAGCCTATTTGCCAGCCGCAGAGGAGACTCAGTCCTGCATTAAAGGATTTGGTCAAAATTGAGATTGAGGAACTCCTTCGTGCTGGATTTATTTATCCAATCTCTGATAGTAAGTGGGTATCACCTATGGTGGTAGTTCCAAAGAAAAATGAGAAGTGGAGAATCTGTGTAGATTATTAAGAACTCAATAAAGCCACTTATAGAGATTATTTTCCCTTACCATTTGTTGATCAGGTTCTGGACAACTTGGCTGGGAGGAAATATTTCTCCTTTCTTGATGGATTTAGTGGTTACAATCAGATATAGGTTGCTCCAGAAGACTAGGACAAAACCACGTTTACCTACCCATGGGGCACGTGTGCATATAGAGTGCTTCCTTTTGGACTGTGCAACGCTCCAACGACCTTCCAAAGAGCCGTTCTTTCCATATTTTACGCTCTTGTTAATGACTGTGTCGAGGTCTACATGGATGATTTTATAGTCTATGGGTCAACATATGACAAAGCTCTTTAGAACCTAGATCGAGTTCTACAAGTTTGTGAGGAAAATAGACTGTCCCTTAGCCATGAGAAATGCTTAATAATGGTGGAACAAGGAATAGTTTTGGGTCATCATATTTCCTCTGAGAGAATAAAGGTTGACCCTAAGAAAATTGAAGTCATCCAACAATTGAATATCCCTCAAACTTAGACAGATGTAAGAATTTTTCTTGGATATGCTGGTTACTACAGAAGGTTCATTGAAGGCTTCAGTAAAATTGCAACTCCTATGTTTTCTATTTTACAAAAAGAGGTAGAATTTGTTTGGACACCTGAGTGTCAACTATCATTTGAAACCATAAAGGAAAAGCTTGTCTTTGCTCCCGTTCTGTGAAGACCAAATTGAGCAATTCCCTTCCATATCTATGCGGATGCTTTTGATGATGCTATTGGTGCAGTTCTGGGACAAGAAGATGAGAACGGGGGAAAGTATGCTATATATTTCATCAGTAAAAATCTTACCCCTGTAGAAAGGAACTATACAACAACATAAAAGGAATTCCTGGTTGTTGTTCATGCCATAAAACAATTCCGCCATTACATTATGGGGTATAAGGTTACAATTTATATAGACATCTCAGTTGTGAAGTAACTAATGAACAAACCTGTAGTTAATGGTCAAATTATGAGATGGTTATTGCTCCTTCAAGAGTTTAATGCCATGATTCTTGATAAACCAGGGAAATATAATGTGGTAGTAGATTTTCTGTCATGAATCAAACATGAAGAAGATTGTAGTACACTTGTACAAGATGATTTCCCAGATGAAAATATGTTTGCAGTTTCTGTAAAATCACCTTGGTTTGCAGATATTGCTAACTATTTAGCTGCTTCAGAGATACCTCCTGCATTCACGACTAATAAAAAGAAGCGTCTAATTAGGAAAAGTGCCCCGTTCAAGTGGATTAACGAAATTCTATTTTGTTGTGGGCCTGATATGATCCTAAGAAGATGTGTGAGAGCGGACAAAACCTACAGCATTCTAAGGGCCTTTCATGATGATCCTTTGGGAGGGAATTACTATGCAAAGAGAACTTCCCATAAAGTCTTAGGTGTCGGATACTATTGGACCTCAATGCATAAAGACATTAAGAACTATGTTCATCATTGTGATGAATGTCAGAGGGTAGGAAGACCAACTGCTTCTTCGAAAATGTTGTTGCTGCCACAGATAGTGCTCGAACCATTCGAGAAATGGGGTTTAGATTTTATCAGACCCATAGATCCTTCCTCTCAAGGGAAAGAGTACATATTGGTTTGCACTGACTGTCTGATGAAATGGGCTGAAGTACAAGCCTTACGTGTAGCTAGGGAAGAGAAAGTCACGAACTTCCTCTATAATAGAATCTTCCTTAGATTTGGAGCCCTCGAACTATCGTCACTGATCAAGGACCCCAATTTATGTCCAAACTGCTCTTAGCATTTACCAACCATTTTCAAGTAAGCCATAGGAAGTCATCCCCTTACCACCCTCAAGCGAATGACCAGGTAGAAGTAACTAATAGAGAGCTTGAAAACATTTTAACGAAAATAGTTTCTTCTGGACGAAAAGACTGGGCCAGGAAACTCTCTGAAGCCGTATGGGCATACAACACAACCTGGAAATCTACGACTGGACTCAGCCCCTATGAGATCATTTTTGGGAAGAATATTCTTCTTCCCATTGAGTTTGAACTACAAACTCTATGAACGGCTATGGAACTAGGTCTGGATTTAAAACGAGCCCAAGTTGAACGAGTTCTGCAACTAAGTGAATTGGATGAGCTTCGTTTAGGTGTCGTCCATCAAATTGAACTAATTCAACATCAACGGAAAGTGTGGCATGACAAACATATTAAGGAGAAGGAGTTTCATAATGGGGACTGGGCCCTGTTATTTGATTTGAGATACAAGGATCATAAGGGAAAGCTCAGGACTCACTGGCTGGGACCTTATGAAATTGATGAAGTCTTTTCGAATGAAACTGTTCGGTTGAAACCAATCGATGGTGACACGCAAACTCTTTTGGTTAATGGTCATCGCTTACGTGTCTACCATAAGCCATTCAACAGGGAAGACTTTACAAGAATGGTGGAAATGCAGGGCGAGGTCCAATGTGTTGACTCTGCCAAGGCAGAGTCTATTTAGTAACAATGTTAAAAAAAAATTAAAAAAATTAAAAAATAAAATATATATATATATATCTAATTCAAAAATGTGCAATAAAAGGACATGTATGCCAAGATATTTTCCTTCATTAAATCTTTCTTCGTTTTTGGACTTAGCTAATTTTTTATTCCATTTTGTAGGACTTCTCAAAAAGCAGAAAATAACTTCCGGAGCACCCTCCAAAGATGCTCCGGAAAGTTATGATGTCGGTGCCTGATGCTCTGGAAGTTGACGATTTTCAAGCCCGATGCTCTGGAACTTGTACAAAGCTCATCATTTTGAAGAGGCATTTTGTACTAAGGTCCAAAGCTCGAGAAATCCAAAAAATTTCTCCATAGCACTCCGCTTTCATTCCATTGTTGCTCCAGTTGCATCTTTCAACAATGCTCTAAAACCTTTCATTTCGTTGCTGCTCCGACTGCATCTTTCAACGATGCTCTAGAACCTTTCATTTCGTTTCTACTCCAACTGCATCTTTCAACGATTCTCCAGAACCTTTCTTTTTGTTGCTGCTCCGACTGCATCTTTCGACGATGCTCTGGAAACTCCATTTCATTTCCGTTTCGATCGCACCTCATACCAGTGCTTTGAAACCTCCATTTCATTTCCGTTTCAGTCGCACCTCACATCGATGCTCTAGAAATTATGCACTTGTTTCAAGCCTGATGTCAACTTGTGTGCTCTGGAACTTGTTCATTCGTTTTCTGCCACCCTTTTCAAAAAATTTAATTTTCGTGATTCTTCCGCTAGAATATCTCATACATTTGTCTTTCTATTTTTGCTTTAGTCATAAATAAGCCACCCAATTTCGTACTCCTCATTGATAGCTCTATCACCCATAGAATTCTGCACCCATATCATAATAATTGTACTGTCACCTCAGCCAATGCCTTCACGTCATCCTGTCAAATTTGTAAGGTATAAGATCTTCGAACGATCACAGAACGCAAGTAAGTATTAATTTTCGCTTTAAGTATGTAGTTATTTTTGAATAAAGAATAATTAATTGGCATGAAATTCACTCCCAATTTAGCAATTTGTACCACTTGGCGATCAACTACTTGTACGGCAAAACCTTTCACATACCTCCATGCAGATTGGAGATCATTGTAGAGTAAGCTGCAAATAAGACAAATAAGTGATTTCAGAAGCAATATTTTCAAAAATCTACATGAAAGCTTTGTGTTGGAACTGAAATCTTTTGTAAAGTGAGAAGTAAGGAAATGGGGAGTGGTAAAAGAATGGCAGAGCCGGATTCATCAGAAAAATTGTTAGGATTGAGTAATATCTCCAGGTTGTTTGAGGAAGCAGGTTGGTTAAACTTCATCAAAAAATTTGAAGGCTATAACGAAAAGCTAGTAAGATCTTTTGCTGAGAAATACACTAATGGCGAGATGGTACTTCATGGGAAGCATTTCAAGGTAAGTTCCAAAATTATTTCCCGCTTATCTGGATTAGAGAATGTAGGCATAAATATAAAAGAAACCTCTCAAATTACGTACCAGAAATTACCTGAATTATTTGTTAGAGAGGGAGACCCACACCCGGTGGTAGTAATAAGTACCAGGGGACAAAATAAAGGGTTCCAGAGAACCTCCATATTAGAACCCTGGGGCACTACCGTTGCATGGATTATAAAGTATTTTACTTGTGAGGGTCAACTAACTATAGTTGTAGGACCTACCTTTCGTATGTTGACCCATTTATGTCACGGGAAGGAGAATCCCACTCTTAGGGTTAATATGCCTGAATTCTTGTGTGATTCCTTAAACACTTCCATAGAAAGGTATAAAATAGGGACTGGGCCTTTGAAACATCACGGGTTAATTCAACTAATCAACAAGTACCACTTCCGTAAGAAACCTGAGGGAAAATGGGAGAAGTTTTTAAAGAAAATGGAGAAGCCTGCAATTGCAAAAACCATAGAATCAGGGGAACCATCCCACTAGGCTATTCCACCATCTGAAGCAATTTCCCCTAAGGGCTCTCTAGCTCTAGAAGCTCTTAATCCCACCACTCCTGGTGAGGATTTTCCAAACTTCTTCAGGGATAAATTCAAACCCCCCGACCTGCCAAAACAAGTTGATATTATTTATTCTAACACAAGTAAACCTAGAAAGAAGAAAAAGGGGAAAAATAGAACACCCATCATTTTCCAAGAATTTCCTCCACTCAGAAGGAGTAAACGGTTAGCTTCTGAATTATCTGAAACCCCAATACAAGGTAAGGAGGGAAGTTCACAAAAGAAAAATCCTAAGCAGCCACCTGAGCCCATAGAAATTTTAGAGCTTGCCAGTGAAGAGGAGGTACCCCTAAATAACAAAGATTCAAGTGAAGAATTTCCCTTCCACTCTGCACATGTGGAGGAAATCTTCAATGATGAAATTCAAGGAAGAGAACCTGAGGGGGATGGCGGTGTGCTAGAAAATTTGTCACCCATTGTAAATAAAATTGTTGGAACAACTGAAACAAGTAGTGCCACTGCTGAATGAAAAAAGTGTAAAGAAGAAAGTGATGATCTACAAAGACAATTGTCTAAAAGTAACGAACTGATAGAATTGCAGAAAGAAGAATCGGTTGTGCAAATTGCTATAATAAATAAAAGAGATCGAGAAATAAAGGGCTTGAAGCTTCAATTGCAGGAAAAGGACTCAAAAATCTATAAGTTACAAGAACAAATGCAAGAACAAAATCAAAAGCATAAAACTTATAGTGTTGACATTACAAACAAAGATGCAAAAATGGAAAGAATAAAAAAAAATTTGTGCTCATGCTCACAGCTTTCAAGGAGGACAAGAAAATAAAAACTGAAGAGTTGAACGCTTCCATTAGTAGGGTAGTTGAACTAGATCAGGACTTGAAGGAATGCACTGTAAAACCTCAAATGGAGTCCAAAGAAATTCAGACTGAGCCAGTTGTAACTGATTGGTTCCAGGTCCGCATTCCACCTCTGCTTATGAAATGGATGGAAAAGTGTTACTTCCTCAGGAATGTCCAAGCTGAAAATTGTAGGCTAAAGAAGGAACTGGTGCTCCTGAAGGAGTCATTTGACAGGGCCTACAGAGGGAAGCAGGATGCATGTCAACTAGTGGATTGTTTGCTGAATTGTAGAAGACCATCAAGAATTTACTCAATGTTTTTGAATGAACAATGGCTAAGATGGAAATTGTTTAGGATCTATAATGATCAGCCCTACCAGCCTAATGATAAAGAGTTTAAAATATTTGTAGAGTCAACTCCTGAAGACCAAGATCTAATTTGTGAATTCTTTCTGCATGATTTGTTATTAGAAAATCATACATATTTCTTTATCAATTTGTTTGTTGGAGAGGTAGAATTGAGGGAATTTCTCTCCACCATGAGGAATCAAATTCATTGGCAGGATCAGACAAAAGAGTTTGCACAGGTAGAGAGAACAGTGGGTCTCCAAATAAGGTCCCCAAAATCAAGGCCTGATGGGTTCAAAGCTACATTTTTGTCTCTCCTTGTTAATGATAAGATGAAGGAAAGGTATGAAAATAACCTTAAGATGTGTATGATAATTTCATGGCAAATGGACATAAATTGATTGGAAAAGCATGGCATGCTTGTGAAGAAATATTCACCCCTCTACCAACTTACTTACAGAAGAGAGAGGTTATTTCCCCTCTAAATATCAGGTGGTCATTTAGAAGGGCACATGCCTTAGTTAAAATCTTGAAGACTCTGAGGAAAAAATGGATAGGAATGAAATACAAACCTCCCTTGCTACTCGATCCACCCTCGGCCTTCAATATTTCCACAGATCAGAATGACAGACTTTTCAATGAATGGAGGGAGAGTGTGATGTTTCACAAAGGGTTCATTCATAACCTTGAAGCTTTCGATGCATCAACCAGGGAGACACATGATCTCAGTACTCTTTATGAGGAATGGAATAGGACTCAGGGGTTTAACTATGGAGCAGGAGGACCTGCCAGAAATTAGGTAGGGGAGGAAATGATGAGGTAAAAATAACCTCATCATAATAAAATCTGGAAAGCTTACTTTTGCTAACTCAATCCTAATCCTGTGCCAATTTATTAAACTTTAGGAGAAGTAATTGCTTATTTTAAGGAAAATTATGCTTTCTTTCTTTCTTTTGATCAATTGAGGAAATTTACCAAAGTAGGTTTAATGGGTTGACTTGAGCGTTTTTGTAGGGAATAACAGGTCATCATGTGGTTGTTGCAGAAGTTTAACCAGCACGTGCCTCAAGAGTAATGGTGCGAACCCACTCCTAGATGCCTGGATGATGCATCGAAGATTTAGTTTTTGTTCTTTAAATTTTGTCGTTAAAACTTTATGGCTCTTCTTGAGCCTTCGATATGTTTATGAGCTCTAAAGACCTCAAAGTTAGTTTTAAGTTGTGGAAGACTTTTTCAATGGCTATCCACGCCATCTTAAATTTAGAATTTAGCTATAAAGTTATCTATAAGAATGTAATTTTAGAAGTGATGAATAAGACAAAGAGGAAGTATCATTATGTTGTTCACGTGGTTTTCCAAATATTGTTGAAATGAGTTATCTGATTTCCGTCTATTGATAATCTGTTGAATTATGAGTGATGATGACTATTCGTAATGGGTAGACTCCAGAACTAGTAGCTTATGTGATTTTAAGATGAGGTGTTAACCCGCGAGTTGGCCACTCGAGGGAAGTAGTTTAGATAGATAAGTATTTTTCTATTTTGTTGTTTCATTTGTTAACGCTAGATATCTGTTTAGTAGTAGGTAATTAAGTTTGTTAAGAGTGGAGTCTGAAGTTCTAGAGCACTATTGTTTTTCATTGGTATGAGTTATATTTCATAGTTGATAAAATCCTTTACTATTAAAAATGTTTCATTGTTTGTTCACTTACTTTTCTGCTTCTGTAGTATATCAGTTGTTTAGTTTGCTTGTTTCTATGCTTTCTAGTTTAGTTGTGTTGCTTTCTAAATTAGTTGTCTTATGCTTTTTAACTTAGTATTTCCTTTTTTTCTTAGAGTAAGATTATTTTTTAGTTAAATAGGAATGGCCTTAGATTAAGATTGACTCTGATAGTTAAAGATAAAACAAAAAATATAAAATGAGTTATCCAAATCATCTTCTTCTGCAAATTTCCTTGGACACTGCCTGGTCGACTAATTGACATTCAATTATTCTAAAGTAGTAGGACATAACGATAGCCTAGCACTGATGACCAATTTTAGTGTCTTTAATTTCATCCACCTTTGAGATCACCATAGTTGGAAAAAAGACACCTTGATACTTGTATTTCATCTTGCCTTCTTTCTTGGAAGATGATGGGGGTTCTTCAGTTGTCATTTAGAGATGTCAAGACTAGAGGATTATCACCTTTGAGGTTCACCCGATGAGAACTTGATATGAACTGCAAGGATAGTGAATAAATAGGTGTTAGGAGAAAATTGTAATGTTGGAAAGTGTGAAGTGAGTAAGGCAATTTGGAGCAACTATATTTTGGCTATGAGGCACGAAAAATGAAGCATAAGCGGTAAAACAATGTTTGAAGCGAGAAATAGGGTGTTTCTGGGTGTTAGAAAGGAAAAGCAGTTTTTGGTGTAGGAGCACTGAAAATCAGTGCTCCCGCACCTTGTATTCCATCTTAGGTGTCAGAGCGTTGAAAATCAGTGCTTTCACACTATGGGGAAAAAGGTGTTGGTGTCGGGGTGCTGAAAATTAGTGCTCTAACACCAAAGTGTGGAAAGATGTAAGTTTGGTGTTAGAGCGCTAATTTTCAGTGCCTTGATACCAAAAGTGATAAGGTATGTTCAGTGCTTGGGTGGTGAATTTCATTGCTCGAGCACTTGATAATGATGGTTTTCCATCTGGGGTGATGGCGGGAAAATTTAATGTTTGGACATTGTAATTTAGCGAGAACTTGGTGCCTGAGCGGTGATTTTCACCGCTTCAACACCAAAACTCACTCATTTAAGGTTTGATGAAGTTTTATTTAAACTTATGCTTAAATTAAAAATTACACCACTTTACCTAGGACTCAACAATACACTCAAAAAAGGAAAGACAACAAGGCGAAGGGTTCATTTGACGTAGGAAGAACAACCTAGAATGCACCAACACAAATAGAAACCTTAACATAAACACAAAGAGCAAAAACGAATGTGGCACCTTGAAGAAAGGAGGTAAAAGATTTTGAAGGCAAAGGACAAGATTTAAAAACACCAAAACGACATGGAAAGGAAATAAAGAAGATCAAAAATGAAAGGATGAGTGACGAAGGACATGAAGATTAAAAAAAATACCCGATAGAAATGGCGACGAAACCCTAATGTAATGCTTGAAAAAGATCCTCAAACTCGGGCTACAGGAGATTTGGAATGTCTAGCGTGCAAGGAGGAGGAAGGAGAGTGAGTGGAATGAAGTTTAGATTAACCTAAAAAAGACTTAAAAGTGTTTAAGAAGGGCGAAAAACAACTCAAGTCATTTGCATTAATTATGCCAGGAATACTTAAGTTAAGACATAAAAAGGTGCAAAAGCGGTGAAAATCACTGCTCGAGCACCATAGAATGCAAAATGAAAGACAAGTGTAGAAGTAGTGATTTTCACCACTTTTGCACCTTAGAAGAGACCTTAGGTGTAGGAGCGTTGAAAATCAGTGCTCCTGCACCTAAAGTTACAACCTTTAAAGTGAAGGGTGGTGTAGGGGCACTAAAAATCAATGCTCCTGCACCATCAGAAAAATGACTAACTCCCGACAAAAGGGAATTAACGAAAATACTCATTTTGAAGATTTTTGAAAGACGATGATTGAGAGACGTTCAAATGAATAATTCGATCACAAGGACTACGTGTCGAGGGTGATTGAAGAATTTCCTCATTTTGCGTGCTTGAAACACACAAACCTATGAAACGAACAAGTTTCGTAGGGGGGTTATCCGTGAATCGGGTGTTGCTAGATTCTTTGATAACACATTTATATATATTTCTTCCCCTAAGCATGATGGGTTCATATGGTCCAAATTTAGCTTTTTCCTCTTGGATTTTTCTTTTAACACGTCTTCTTGGTTGTTTTCACCTAGAGGTTCTTTTATTGTTGGCAACATATGAAGGGAGTCATCGCTATTTTTATTTTTAATTTTAGGATTATCCCTACTTTTTTCTTGGCGAGTTGTTGCTCTTTTTTCTTTTCACTACCCCTTAATTTATCAAGGTTGGAAATTTTCCCTAATTTAGTAATTTTCTTGGTAGGAATTACAACATATTCCTCTACCTCTACTAGAGAAAATTTATGTCCATACACTAGAGTCTCTTTATAGTTTATGCTTTCCAAATTAGTTTTGATGCCTATTTCATTCCCACCCATATTTTGTTGGGAAAATGTGTCTCAACCTTGCAATTACATAAGGTACTGTTGATAGGTCAAACTGGTCATCATTAGTTCTTAGATTTGACAGTAGATATTTTGTTGGCTTGACTTGCCCTTGAAGGCAACCCTATTTTATGAGGGTGTTGTATTACGGTTGTGTATTGTAATGTATTTTGAGAGTTTGATAGTGGTCATGTTGCCTCTGGATCTCTAGTTGTTGATACTCTTATGAGAAGCTTTCTCTACAAGTATACTGTAATCTTTGTGATTTATGAGCAATATATTGGGCGGCTTTTGGAGTGTGGGGTTTTTCTCTTGAAAGGGTTTTCCCCACCTAAATCATTGTGTTTTTGATTAGGGGGAAAATAGGTTTTGATGGGATCCGAAACCCATTATATTACGGTTTTGAAGGGACCCACAACCCTATCCAAGAAGAACATGCTGCAAAAAGGATAAAACATATACAATCAACAACCACTCAACAAAAACATTAAGAATACAACAAAACTAACAAGCTGCACAAAGAAAGGCAAGGGCCAAGACCCCTTAACCAAATACAAATAGGTTTTACCTAGGACCTTAAACCCAAAGGTTTTGAAGGGACCTTAAACCCTCAACCAGGTTTTTTTGGGACCAAGACCCCAAGAGAGAACCATTTGAAATAACTCCCAAACCCAACAACTTGAACCCAACTAAGACAAACCAGCTGGAAGTCAACACCCCACCAAAATAACTCCTTACCATGTCAATATGAAGGAGACCCACCTCCATAGGAGCTGAAGGGAAACATACCTCAAGCTGAACCAATGAAGTACCGTTCAACCCCCCCAAGAAGCACCTCCCAGTATCTTCAGAAAAAACCATCTCCACCTCCATAGAAGATAGCACCACCTCAATAGGATTTTCCAAAGAAGACCAAAGATGTTGAATTAAAAAAATAGCCTAGCCTAGCCAAGAACTCTCCACCTCAATATAAGAGATCAAAGCCATGCCAACAAAAAGGAGTAAAGAAGCCCCCTTTAGAACTATACCAACATGAAATGCCCATCTCCTTGGGGCCAGTAAACAGAGCCAAAGAAGAAATAACAAGAAATAAAGAACTCTGCATGATAAAGAGCAAAGGATCCACACAATGGATCCCACAGAAGCACGAACAAGGGTCATGGAAAAAACCCACCATTTCCCACCATAAATCCAAACCCTCAGGCCTCCACTGCAAAAATATAGGCAAACCTCCCTCATAAAAGGAGCCATGGCACCAGACAAAGGGGGGGCCTCCTCATTGTATGCAGTCCACTCCATAACAAGCAGACCAACAACTGCATCCCAAAACCACAAACGCACCCTCACAGAGGAAGAGGAGCCCAAAAATCCTGTTGACAGAGCAAGAAAAGTAGAGACAACAATAAAAAACCACTTCCAACCCGACATACCAGTCCAGGTCTGAGATAATGTCATCCAACTCCTCAAGCAACCCATCATCAAGAACCCCAAGCCTCACAACCAACATAACAGAGGGACCCAAAAGAAGAAGGAACATGCAAGGACAACCACCAGGCAGAGAAAGAAAACAATCGACCTGACAATAAAGAACACCCTCCAACCTTGCTATCCAGCCAAGGTTTGAAACAAGCCATAAATTGACCACATACCAAACTAGAGGTAGCCTAACATCCACATCTCCAAAAAAATAAAGCCCCCTCATAGAAGCAAAAAAGCTCCCAGAAGACCATAGGAGACCAAAAAAATCTGTAAACTGAAAGTGAGGAGAGAGGGCACATCAAAAAAATACCACATCTGACTCTGCCCGCCCAACAAAGTCTAAAAACAGGTAACCAAACTCCTCATAAAGATTGTCCATAGGAAACCCTGACACAACCTCTAGCCCCACACACAAAGGCTCAAAGAGCCACACCACAAAGATGAGCTCCCATCTAGCACGCCACAGGGAAAGCCTCTGCCAAAAACAACAATGAACACACAAAGGACATGACCCACAAAGGCAACCACACCCAAAACATTTGCACCAAACAACAAACTAGGAGCAGGCCTAACAGAAAACGAGCCTCTCCACGCCATTCTCATCCCCATCTTGGTCATATCCATTGCCATCGTCGCCATCGTCCTCCTGAGAATTCAAATGGAGACCCCTGCACCCTCTCCCACCCGACATCACCATACCTAAATCATTGTGTTGTGGTATGCATGATATTTATATTTATTTTTGTTTAAGTTTATGTAACCGTTGTAAAGATCTGTAAAGTTTTGCATTATCCTCCTCTCAAGTTTAGTGTAGGAATTTGTTCCGCTACCTTAACTTCCTTACATATTTTACACATTAGTTCCTTCATTATTTTGTTCTTCTTGAACTATATTTTTAAGGATATTTTCCATTTTATTTTTTGATTTATTATTTTGACCCTCATTTACTTTTTCTTTATTTCTAATATTTTCCCCACCATTAGATTTAGGGATCCTTGAGTAGTCCTTCCTTTGGTGCCCTTTTTTTTACAAAGGAAACATGAGTTAAGCCCCCTCAAAATCTTTGTATTACACTAATCACTTTTATTTTCTATTTGTATTTCATTTACTTTAGGAATTATCTATATTTGACTTAACATTAATTAGAACCCTTATGTTAGGATGAGGGAAAGTGACCATCATTTATTTGAATTACAAAACTTCCCCCAAAGGATTCATTATTTACAAAATAAATTTCCACATTTGGGGGGCTAATTACTTTATTTCTATCCACCTAGGAGTTGAAAAGGCCACAATATTTTCTAGTATAGTCTTTGTGGACCAAGAAATGCCCTAAAAATAGCTTTTCCAATATTCCAATACTCTTTCTTAACAATTATATCTTGCATATCATGATTTTTTAAGAAAATAACCAACAAACCTTTATGCATCACTATAAAAAGGTACATACAAACCCAGTTTTTTTCCCCAAACCTTACCAAGCCATTCATGAAAACAAATTCTAGAAGGCGAAAAATTAACATCCACACATATGAATAAAATTTCAATGTTTCATAATTTTTCCTCCTCTTTTATGGCATGTAGCATATACGAGATAGGATAAATAATAAAAATATTTGTTGAAGGGGGCATCTCACCATGTTCTCTCTTTTTGAGCAACTCTATGTTGTAGTGGCCTCCCAACCTATCTCCTCCTTTGATTCCATTGCATCCATCATGTACAATTGAACATACTATTGATTTTGGTAATCTAAAACCTTTACCATCCAAAATATCCTTATAAGATGGCCTCCTCTACTCTTCCTCAACCACTGGTAGAAATTCCATAACATTATTCTTATCCTAATTCAAAATAAAACCTTCAACTTCAATATTATTATCATTAATCCTATCTCTCAAAACTTCCTCATTAGTTTTAGATGCCTCTATTAAACACCATCCATTGGAAAGCACTGGAGAAAATTAAAATTACAATCCTTAATATAAAAATGCAGTATTTATGACTTGATAAACTAAGCACAAAAAACCAAACACCTGGTTCATGCCCCAAGCAAGACCCTTGAGTAACATAACAACCCGCACACACCAAAGGTTAAAACATAAGAACATAAAAGATGGGGAAAATGATTTAAATTCAAAAAACCAGGCCACCAAGCCAAAGGAGCCAAGGCACTTTGAAATGCAAAAAATAATGGAACCAAGAGCAACGTATGACACCAAAACTAAACCAACACTACAACATTTGAGAGCACAAAAAGAGGATGACTAATCACCTTCCTCACTTATTTCATTACTTTTTTCTCCATATTTAAAAAATTACTAACCCCTTAAAGAAAATTTAAAAAATGAGTTTTAGTGTGAAATATTTAGACAATGTAGTAAGTAAGAGTGTGGGTTTACAAATAGAAAATATATCAAGCAAACTAATTTTTCAAGACGATGAAAATATTTTGGAGGATAAATAAAGAGAATCTTTTTAAGGACCTTAAAATGGATACTATTGAGATGAATAATGGAGGAAGAAAAATCCAAGCCATGTTATCTTTTTAATTTTGTGTTGTGGGATGGTTTTGTATTCGTTTTCCACTTTTCCTTTGGCTTTGGTAAGGAAGTGTAAAGATTTGAACATTTAAGTTTTTTATCATCTGCCTTTTGAAGGAGTTATAAAACATGTGTCGGTTTCCAACATGGTTTTCACAACCTTGTCAACACCCGACATGGTTTTTCTAAATTCTTCTTTATTTAAGAAAAGGGTATAATTTTTTGGTTTTGGCACTTGACAATTATTTTCTAATCTTTTCATTTTGTGAAGGAAATACTAAGTGTATTTTTTGAATATTTTCATTGATTTCAATACTTGTGTCAGCTCTCGACAAGGTCTTACTAACCTTGTCAAGGCCCAATGGGTTTCTTCTAACTTTGTCAAGTGAATGAAGGCGAGAAATTTTAAAGGAGTGAACATGATGTTTAGAAGCAGTTTTTGAATCTATGTTGACTCTTGACGAGGTTCTCATAACATTGTCGAAGCTTGATATTTTTTGAATGTTTTCATGAAGACAAAGAGAAGGCATATTTTTTAGGTGGCTTTCAAACCTCTTTTGGTTCTCTATGGTGCTTTGATTACTAACTTGTTTAACCAACAATTAGAGAAATCAAAGTAAGTTGAAAGAAAGGCTAAATGTTTTGGTGGTTTTTAAACCTTTATTAGCTCTTGACAAGGTTTTCAAAACCTTTTCAGTAATCAATGAACCCTTTACAACTTTTTAGAAACTTCAAATGAAAGAACTTGATGAGTTTATGTGTTGGAGCTTCTAGGTGGTATTCTAACCATGAGTGGGTGCCAATGGGTTTCGATAACCTACCTATTCACCAACAAGTAAAGAAAGGAAAAGGTGAAATTGCACATATTTTATGTCTTGGAGCTTGGGAATGACTTTGGAACCACCCTAGGATGTCGATGCAAAGTTTTTGTTGATACGAATTACCAATGGGTTCCAATTTTTTACCAAAGTTTCAATGTGCAAGGAAAGAAAGTCAAAGGGAGTTAGAGGAAAAGGTATATAGTGTTCATCAATGATCTAGTCAAACTTGCAAACCTTCTCCATAGTGTTGATAAGTACTTAGAGCACATCAAAGTGCACTAATAGAAGCTCGTGGTTAGGAAAAATACTTGTAAAAAGGAAAACTATGTTGTTTCAAAATATTTTAAAGGGATTTTTAGCACTAAGTGTAATGGAACTATGCATTTACTTGCACCTACTCACATTAATGACAATATATAATCCCAACTACCCAACATGAATTATGAAGATCACGTAGATACCAAGAATTAATGCCTAATCCATATTTCAATTTTAGGTGCCCATTTTGGATAGGATTTATCTGTAGCCATGTATTTGAAATTACTACAATGTCATGAAATAGGGTTTCATAGTGATGGGGAGTTATTGCTAAGTTGGGTTGTTATTTTTTTAGGATTGGAAAAGACTTGGGTGTAGGTAGAATAGAAGAATAACTCAAAGAAATTATTGCAAACATAGATTTGATTCTTAGTTTAGCTATAAGAAGGCAAAGACAATGCCATATTAGTGCAAACATTATTGTGAGGTTATTGTTTGGTTTTATTTCTCCATGAATGTGTGAATTAGTTCAAAAAAATATTTATCTCACAAGGTATTTCCTCAACACATTTTTTTAATGTAAGAATTCTTTGATGAATATGAAAAAATTATAAACCCGCCACTGTATGTGACAAATCATTGTGTGTTTAAATATGAATAATAACATATATTGATACATTTAAATACTTAGATCAACTAGTGTTTAGCATTATCCAAGTTGCAATTAATTTCTTGTTAGTATTGAATTTTTTATCCTAAGACTAGCATCGATCTCACATGTACTTGTAATATTCACTAAAATCAAACACTTAAACCAACAAAATATTAAACAATATTTTCTAGATTAATTCCAACATTATGTAGTTCATGACATCATAGTACATAGGGAATAATAGTTATAGTAAAAAAATTGAACCATGTATCTTACCCCCACCTTACACTCACCACAAAAATGTTTTGATTAAATGGGAAAAAAAGGTTTTGAAGGGACCTGAAACCCTTTACATCGAGTTATAACCAAAAGTTGTTGAACAAAGTAAATAATAGTCAAAGCACTAGCAACAATCAACAACCAAAAAATAGCTAGAAAACAATGAAACAACAAAGATAAAACAAACAAAACACAAGAGAATTACTTTAGATTTTTCAAAGTATTGGCCACCTCAATCTCCTGATTATAGTGCAAGTTTACCATTTCCACTAATTCTTGTTTTTATTCTTCAAAATACTTCCTCAAACTACCCCTCGTCCTTGTGCATGGGCCTTTAACCTCATCTTTGGTACTCTTCTTACCCTTCCCCTTGGTAGTTTTATCCTTCTCATACAACTCTACAAAGTAGATTTGATCCTCTCAAAGTTGATTGATTTTGTCTAGGAGTACCTCAAGAGAGTCTGCACTATTTTTATTGACACATGGCTAACCTGCATGAGCTTCTTGATATCCTCATTAATTTCCTTGATCTTGTCCTCCATATCATAAAGGTGGCTTTCACAATCAACTTTGAAGTTAGAAAAAGAGCATTCAAGATCCACCATCCTCTCTATGAGTAAATATGAAGATTTCCTTTTTGGTTGATTAGCCAAATTCTCCTTTAAGCTTTTGATTTTAATGTCCACCTTATTAAAATCCTCCATCACCCATTTGGAAAGTTTGAAGTTGCATGTGGCACACATTCTAGCCATGTCCGACAACTCCAACATAGAGGTGTTATCCTCATTGAGATAGGATAAGTTCTCAAAAAGAGGATGAACATTTGCTATTTTTGGTTTGTCTAGGGTCGGGTCCTTACCCGTTGCCTCCCTATCACCCTTGTTAGCCATGGATTCCTCAATATTCATGTCTCCCTCTTCATTTTCAATCATGATATCTTGAGGAGGTGTCTGCTAGGCAAGAGAGTCTTCCATAACTAAGGTATTATTTGTAGTGTCCTTCACCTATTCTAGTTCCTCTTGCTCTCCCTTCCTGCACCCTTCTAACTCTGACCTGTGCACCTTGGCTAATATTTTAGATGCCCTCTGATGGATCCCTATATCTACAATTTCCTCCACCTGAAATGGTTTCTCTTCCACATCCTTCCCAAAATCTTTTGAATCCAAACCGCACACCTCGACCTTCTTATTGGTTTCTTGCCAATGAAGCCCAAACTTTTTCTATACAGTATCATCCTTTCCATAAAATGACCCACCAATATCTAACCCTTGAATGATCAGTTTCTTGGTGGGACCCTTCTTCTTAGGTGTCCCCTTCTTCCTACTTTTAGTGGGAGAGTCATAAGGGGACGAGGAGACCTCAATTGTATTGTCTTCGTCCACTTTCCATTTGTTGTCCCCAACAACGTCAAAATCTGAGCCAGTAGAAATAGGAATCAACACAAATGGCCTTCTCTTTTCCCTTGATAGACTTGGCTGGAGTGTTAACTCTCACATGCTCCATGATGAGCAATATGAGCCCCTCATTGAGCACAAGAGTCCTATGATTCTTGAGGTGAGCATAGACTGAAACCTCCAAAGAGGAAAGGAGGAAAAATGTAAATGAAACATACAAATTATGTCTAAAGTGATTGAGCAGAGTAAAATGATACCCTAAGTCAATAGAAAACTGACCATCGAGGGTTACATACCTCATCAAAAATTTTGCCACATCAACCCAAATATGCTTTATTGATAGACAGTCATAGCCCCAGGAGGGAAGTTTCACCAACTCGTATTTTTCATTACCCTTAAAGAATTGATCCATTGCATCTTCATTACCTTTCCTTTCTTTGTAAAATTTGTGCCCCTTCATTGATAAACTAGTAATAAAGGCAATGAAGTTTTTAGTGATGTTGAACTTGATCCTGTTCACCTTCAAGCACTAGTGATTTTTTTAGTGGCTCATATTCGCCAATTGGCTAAAAGTTGAAATTTAGGAATAAAAAATTGGCTAATAGTTCGAACTGTAATGCGACCTGAATCGCCACATTTTTTACAAAATTTTATTTTAGTCCTATCTAAATCGCCAAAGAATTTATTTTAGGAAAAATTTTAACTAAAAATTTCACCACAATATTCGATACATGATTAGATCAAATTCGCCTAAATTTTATAAGTTATAGTAGAAATTTATATTAATTCGCCAATTGTATATCATAATTATTAATTGCTTTAGGGCCATATTTCCAATCTTTAGTTTCCACCATTGATCTACAATATAATCTAATGGCCCTCATTGTATTTTACAAGGTAAAATGTGCTCACAATCTATACTGCTCATGGGGCTCAAAATTTATTTTGGATCGTTGATCTTAGAAGATCAACGATCCAAAAGCAATTTTGGTACCAATGAGAATTATAGATGATGGGTACATTTACCTTGTGGAATACAATGAGGTCCATTAGATTATATTTTAAATCAATGGTGGCAAGTAAATATTATAGTCTACCCTTAAACCCAATAATAATTTCCATAAGAATTATTATTTTTAGATTGGAAGGATTCACCATCATAATTAATGTGTTTTCCTATTATTTTCCAAGATTTGCCAATATTTTCTGTAAAATTATACTAATGTAAAAAAAATTGCCAATATTTTTTTTTTTTGAAAAAAAGAAAGATTCCAATAGAAATTAATATTTTTTCCCAAAAAATGAACAATTCGCTAGATTTTATATCTTTTTTTGAGGGGTGTTTCTTAAACTTATCATTGTCAAGCACCTATTATGCTAGCTTCAAACAAATTTAACAGAGGTTTCATGGTCAAAGCCATGAAGCCTCTCCATATAAGGCATGAAATTCCCATATTTTAGAATCCGCTAGACTTTAGGTTTATTCTTCCATTTGTCACAGGATATGGGCTCAAGCCTCCTCCTATCCCCACCTATTTCAATAATACCCAACAATAGTAGGAACAAGAGGCCAACAAAATTTTTGAAAATGCAAATGGTCTTGAATAAAACCCATAAAGCGTGTGGCATGGGGGAGAGAGATTATTACCAAGTTATCATCCCCAATTGAATACTCATGGCTAGATGTCATCTTATAATAATAGATTATCCCTCTCGGGAAGAGAAGAGTACTCTTACCATGACTTAAAATTAATAAGATTGACAACCTCATTTGTAAAGAAATCTATTAGGGAATTTCCTTCCCTATAAGTATGAGAAACACGAGTTTCTTCGAATGACTGCAACATCATGATAGAATCATTACTGAGTGGCTTGATCATCCAACTCGAATTCTGGATGCCATTCATACACCTCACTATGTTGAGGGAGTCACCCTCAACCCACACTTTAGAAGTACCCCTCTCCAAGGTTGTTTTGATGCTGATGTAAGCAACTTCGGCCTCACCACAACAATGTTAAATCAATTATACATAAGCAATAATGTAGTTTGATTCTCTTAGCCCAATGATAACTTTTGGGTTTGAATTAATAGATTGGGTTTAACTACTAGTTTCATTTGGTCATTTTATATATCCTAACCTCTAGGAATATCCTCCTCGATCTAATCAAAGCTCAAAGTGTAAGAAAGAAAGTCCACTCTCATAAAGTTGACCTTGAACCCTCCATTGTTCTATTGACGAACTAATTTCACTTGCTCGATGACAACCCTAGCCTTATGAGTAGAATTACATTCTAAGAAGTGGAACAATGGTTTTAGTACCCAACATAACTAATTAAAATTCATATCCTAAATTTAAATAGTCACATAAAGAGGTGAACCTCTTGGACCAAGAGTCATCACCCATGTCGATTAAGACACATAGGATACTTATGGAAGGTGTAGATATTGACAAAACCAAGACAAGAGAAAATTGACGACAAAAATTTATAAGAAACTGTGAAGAGATAATGGGAAGTGAATTCTTTGATATATAATTAAATAAGAGTAAAGGTAGATAGAGAAAAGCGGTAAAAGAATATTTCAGTAAGAAATATGTAAGATTAAAAAAAGAAACAAAAAATTTAGAAGTAGAGAAGAAAATCCCACCTAAAAATAAGGAAAATATCAACATAAGTATAGACAAATAATAAAAAAGTTACCATTTTTTTAAAAACACGCCAATAAGGTAGTGAAACACATATTTGTGTTAGAATCTAAATGGAGAAAAATGGGACCCAACCCAATAAATCCAAAAATTATTATTTTATAAGGACATTGAGAAATTAAGCACTTAAATGGTATATAAAAAGTTCCCTTAACATGACAAAGAATAGCAAGAAATAAAGGGGGAATTGTTCTCAAAAATTTTGAATCCCTTGAAAATCCATCAAAGAGTGTTAGTAAAATGAAATATATGTTGCAAGTGGAAGGAGAAACCATTGAATAATTTGACCTCAAATCTAAGAGTGATGAGAAAACTAGAGCAATTGCTTACTGAAAAATAGAGAATTGAATGGTTTATGTCTAGATTTTTACTAGAAGTAAGAACTATGTTAGACAGTAATACTTTTGATACCTACTCAAGTGTAGTATAATTGGCATGCAAGGTAGAAACCTAGCCATGAAGAAGAAAGAATAAAGAAACAGAAAGGATGAAAGTGGAATTGAAACAAGTAAATATTAAGCAACATTTATTGGCCAAAGAAGAAAATATTGTATGAACTCATCATCTAATTAGGGGAATAAAACTTAATGTACCTATTTCTCTAAAGGAGGACACCTAAGGATTGAATGCCCTATGATTAAGGGTGATAAAATATTTGGAGTACTTAGCGTCGACTTACAAACAACACTAAGGAAATTAAAGTGTGTACTATGGAATTCATGGTGAATGTGATGATCATGAAACATATGATTGTTCATCCCTCTTATTAAAATTAAGGGAAAAATATGAACACAAACAATATGCAACCACTAATGAAAAAATAATTATCCCATCCATAAGGGAGTGCCAAAGGCTAAAATATTGACTAAAAGAGCATTTATCTAGCCATGCTACAAACAACCAATATGGAAGAATCAATGTAATATCCATGTGACACAATTTGTACCTATAAAAATTATGAATCATCTACCCTCTACAAGCTACCACTTATACAGTGACAGGATAATATAATAGCTATGGAGGATGATGTGGTAGAGAAAAGGGATGTTATCAAAGAAGATGCCATACATTAAAAGTATGGTTAGATAGGCCAAGTTAAATGAATTTAGAGAAAAAATGATGAAAACATGTAGTTTATATGGTAATACCAATCATGATCTATTCACCTACTCAAGGGCTCAACAATACTTTAAGAATTCGCCATCACAAACAAAAAGTGAGGAACTATGAAGACCAAATATAGTTAGAGGAGCTAGAGCCATAACAAAGGTTCTTAAAAAAAAATTTAAGGATCAAGGAGATGTGTGAAAATGGAACTAGATAATGAAAAACAAAGGAACTAATTGTCACTCATAAAGAAAAAACAACTAGAAATATAGTATTTAGATAAGAAAGAATAATTATAAAGGAAAGTTATAAGTGAATATAAAAGAAAAAGTAAAGTCAATTGAGGTAATAACTAGAGGATAAACTAACATTGAAAAAGGAAAATCCTTGTGTAGAGACTGGAAAATGTCTCGAGCTTGCAAACACCATTTTCCCACATCAATTTCCTTCTTCCCGACGTAAATTGAATAATTTTAATTATTTGAAGATAAGGTCACATTCTTCTATTAATTAAATATTTTAATTATTTAATTAATTCATCTTCCTTTTTCTTTATTCTTCTCTAATTAATTAATTAAATTAAATTTTTATTTAATTACATTGCTAATATCCTATTTCTCTCTATGATTAAATAAATTATTAGTTATTTAATTATTCATTCTTCATTGTTCCTCTATAGTTAAATAATTATTTTAATTATTTGGCTATTCATTTAACCTTTTCTCTCCATTATTAAAAATTAATCTGATTTAATTATTTAATATCCTCATCTCAATTCCCTCCATATTTAATTAAATGATTGAATAAGAATCATTTTTATTAAATACCACTTCCCTCTTTCTCCATAAATGAATAATTATTTTTGATTATTTATTTCTCCATATCCTCTCCCAAATTAAATAATATGATTATTTAATTTCCAAGATTCCCTTCTCAAATTAAATATTATTATTTGATTACCTCCACTTTCCCTCCACTTCCTCTTTCAAATCTCCACCATTGATCGCCTTCGGTCTTCTTTTAATCTTGACTATCTATCCTTAGCCATCCCTAATCCTACCACTATGTGGTGCATGTAACCTTGGCCGTTGATAGTGGCATCTTTTTGGCTTTCAATCTTGACCATTTATTCAAGTAGCTTTTCTATAAAAGAGAGTTGTCTCCCTCATTCCAACCTTACAATCATGATCTCCAATATTCTTGCTATCATATCACTGTGCCTTGCAGGTACTCGAACATAACAAAATCTGAGGGAAAGATTGCAAATGAAACAAAATGGAGGAGATGCAAGGAAGAAGAATCAACCTTAGCATGGGGAGTTTAGTTTAGTTTAGTTTTCATTTGATTTCCTTTGCTACTTTGTGCTTCCTTGTTTGGATTGGGATTTTAGGTAGTTGTGGTTGCTACTGTTGATATTTGTCTATTATTATGATTTCAACCCCTATCCTACACCTTGAGTTATAATTTAGAAGAAAAATAAGATGAAAAAGATAGACTATTTTTGTAACAAATTAAAACATGATTTAACAAATAAAGATACCAAGAAAATCATCACGGAAGAAAAGAAAAATGAAAACTACCATAAGGCCTACTTTTAGGAAAGGAAGCACAAATATTAAAGGAATTAGCAAACTTTGTGGAAGAATAAAGTCTCTTAGATATTTTTTTTAAATACTAAAATAAGACCAAAAGTACCAATTTGAGAGCACAATTTAGGACTGTAAGGAAAAAACTTAGGACATGGAAGGGGAAGCTAGTCAAGTCATAAAAATATAAGTCAATACAAGACACTTCAAAAACATACTAATTGACCTAGAATATGGTATTATTATTGTAGGAGCTAAGATATAGCTCATATAACATGTTTGAGTCACTCAAGGACTCGAGCCTTCTGGATCATCTACAAAAACCAACAACCTTCCACAAGAAGGAAAAGCAAGAACATGAAATTGCAATAATAGATGCAAGATGTGGCCAATATGCAATACTCAAGATTTAAATGATATATCGGACTTACACAACACTCAACTGAGCTTTGGATGAATGAAATTTAAATATGAAGCCTTGCTTATATAGGCAAGGAGTGAGATAGGATTAGACAAGATCATGAAAAGTGTTTTAATCCTATCACATGAGACAACTAAGTCATAACAACCTAGGAAACATTAAATTCTCAATGCAAATATTAAATGCATGAGAGAATTATTAAATGCTTAGATAACTAAAAGTAAATAATGATACATGGCCCCATTATAATTTACTTCTAGAAATGACAACTATGAAACTTAACTCCTAAGTACTTATAATAATGTGAATAGGTCCTCACTAATAACTAGTTTGGAAATAACCCCATTCACACCAACAATTATTATCCCAAAAAGGGTTTGGGAATAATTTGGGAGACTAACACTATATGGTACACATTATAATGTATCACTCTTGTATATGACATTGCAATTAGCATAGCTAAAACTTAGAGGAAGATGAAATTTAACCTATTAGGGATGAGGAGGGTTGACTTTGAATTTATTGGGATGAAGGGGCCATTTGGTACATTTAACATCCTACTAAATTTAGAATGATTTATGAATTGCAACAATGCAATTGATTCAAGTAAGGAAGAGTTATCATTATTTGATAAGGATAAGAAAAAACACATCCATTTGGATGAAAATATGAAAATTACATACATGGAAGAGAGAAAATGAAGAAAATGAAAGAAAAGATAATAGAGCACTCTATTCCTTGGAGATAATTTCTACAAAGAACACAAGTGAAGAGCTTGAATCAGAAGGAGAGATCATACTTGATAGTATTATTTATAGCATAGATAATGATAATGTTATGGAGGCTTGGATCTAGGATGAACCAGAGAAAAGTTTTAGAAAGGTTTTAGGAGCCAAAATACATACAATTTAATGAAAATTAAAAATATATATAATATTGTTAGCACAAATTGAGGTATCCCACTACAAAAGTTACACAACTAAAATAATGATATAGATAAGTAAAATGATAAAAATTTACATCATTTGAACCATATTTCATGTAGCAACCACACATTAATCTTTTACAATATTTAGAAGCTAGAGACCCAATAGCTTAAATTAAAATCACGGAAAATATATTTAGGAAGAGAGGACCTCAAACTAGAAGCTCTCCAAGATACTTAGTATGTCATGTGGCATGATGGTGGTACACTCACAAACCTAATATCCCAAATTGGAAAGCATTTATAGTTATCATAAAAACCATATATCTACTTGAAGAAGGAGAGGGGAATCTTATCTTAGAATACAATAGTGATATTAATCCTATGATACATATAGAAAATTGTATCAAAAATTGTATTAAAAAAGAGAATATGATGATGGACTATACACACAACTCTTTTATTGGACTTTATCGTGCATATTTCAAAAATGGTATATCAACCAAGATAAGAGAGAAGAAACAAGAGAATAGAGTAGGATACATGAAGACTTTTACAAAACCTTCTTGTTTTATAATCCCAATGTAATCATCTATAATTAATTAACAAAGATGAAGAAAATAATCTTCTCGCCCACAAAAGAAGCAAATAATATATGTAGAGACAAGAAAAACCAAGCTATACCACCCAAAGAAAAAAGGTATTTGAAAAATTATACAATGGATAGAAAAGATAGATATTTTGCCACATAAAATTTGTTATACTACAAAGAAAATAAGGGAAAATAAGAATTACAAAGAAATCCTAAAAAAATGGAAATTAAAGTAAATGGAGGAGAAAAAGAGATAGCCATAGAGAACATAATGGAAAATCAATATTTTAATCAACCTTTAAGAACAAAAGAAGAAGATATAACTATAGAGGCCTTTTTTCTGCATTTTGCTCAAGAACAACATTAGTATGTCTATTCTACTTAAACAAAGCAAACAAAAGCCTCCCTATGAGATAATGAATCATGTCAAATATGCCAAACAAAACTCTAAAAGACCAAAGAAGCAAATTTGAAAGCATTACAAGAGCATATTCATACATATCTCATAGTGGAAGTGGTGCACTTTTGATGTGAAAAGGATGCCCTTTCCCACCTCCTTGACAAGCTTAGATGATGATGAACAAGAGATGCAAGATGATGAACTCAAAATGCCTATAATAAGAATACTCAAATTGTGGATGATAATGAAGTAGAAGTGCCATGAATTTATAGTTTGAAGGTTGGAAGATTGAAGGATTTGAATGAATGTGGGACAAAATACCAACCAATGAGAGAAGGCCACTTGTCCACATGTGATTGGAGGAGGAATGAGCACATCTTGGATATTGTGCACGTAAATAAAGTTAGGTGGGTTTGAAATTTGAAAAATAGCTTTAAATGCATATGGTTGAGAGATTTTGGGGGGAAATTTGTTTGGACAAGAAAGTCAAACAAATGGAGTTAATGAGGGAATATTCCTTGGGAATATGCCTTGTGAGGGAAAAAAGAGATAATTAGACAATTAATTAAAATGCATTTCATGTGCAAGTTGCAAAAGCTAGAGAAAAGAGGATTAGTGTTAGGAGTTAATCAGGATTTGATTAACTTAGATGGAGGTTAGTTGATATGACACTTTATTTAGATTTTTTGGATTTATTTAAATCAAAATGAGAGGAATGTGAAGATTAGTAATTTAATTAAATAAAGTTTATTTTTTTCAATTAAATGAAGAACATTAGGAATTTAATTAAATAACTTTGATTTATTTAATTAAATGAAGAACATTAGATGTTTAATTAAATGAATTTGATTTATTTAATTAAATGAAGAACATTAGATGCATGATGTTGATTTGCATGTCTACATTTTGCCCCTCTTTGAAGCAATGTACTTGCTGCATTGGTTCAAAGAATGATGTTGCCAAGATCAAAGTTCAATTTTTTTTAATTTTTTTGGATGCCCTAGCGGAAAGAAGTACGTTGGTAAATTGCCCCCTTGAGAGATTGAGTGAAAAATTCAATTTGAGGGTCGATCTCGCAATAAAGAGGTTCAAGATGGATGTACGGATGGTTAGACTAACAGATCTATATGATGATGATGATGCAAATGCGATGTTTTTAAGATGCTTAGAATAACAAATCTATATTATCCTAAACAACTTAAATGATGATGCAATGCATGTGAGATGGATGAGACAAATGATGTTTTCCTATGATGATATGCCATGATTATGCAGGATGAGAGTGTAGATGTTTTATGAATGCAAGATGGATGCATTGATGAAGTGATACTATGTTAGCGTGAAAGAGAATAGAAGAATGAGAGGGATCAACCCTTGAATCCAAGAAGATGCAGAAGTCCAACAAGTCTATGAGTCGTTGAGACTTTATTAGATATGATGACGAATGATGATGATGTATTACTTATCCAGGGATGGGAGAGATAAAGAGCATAACTTTCCTTATGTTTGAAAACACACATAGGTACGATGCATCAAGGTATAAAGAACTAGGATGGCGTTGCACCTAGTGTGATGGACTTTGACTCGACAATCAAATAGGAGTACTCCTGTTCACACCTGACATATGGAACCTTATTCAGAATGCAATTCAAATATTCTAAACATCTCGAACCAAAACATAGAAAAGTAAGCCTTCCTATGTGGTCAACAAGACATCTAAAACATCTTCCCTACAAACCAAACAAAGCACACAAGACCAAGTTATATTACAAGAACATCCAACAAGCATATTAGATACAAAGATAATGATCGTTGCCCTATTCATTTCTCTCTAAACCATTTTGATTAGGCATCATTGAGAGGTCATTGGAATGAGCGCAAAACAAGATAAGTCAAAAGACAAAGATAAAGTAAACAAACAAGCTAATGTTCTTCATACTGATAGCCAAGACTAAACTACGACGATGTTTGATGTTGATGTCCATTGTAGGAAGGATGCATCCTAAGACATGTTGTGATCAGGTGATATGGGATTGACTGGATGATAAACTATTGATACTCTGAGTTGACTAACTTGCTGACTTACTATCCTAGACTTGAGACTTTGACGATTGAGAACACTCTTTTGAACCTGCTAGACTTGCTTTTGATTGTCTTACCAAGGGATGAAGGTGACGATTGATTTATTATGAACGGATGTTTATTGTGGGTGAATGTTGAAATGGGACGGATGTACCATTTTGGGTTTTTTGAAATATTTGGATGTTTTTGGTGTTTTGAAATGTTTTGAGGCTATTTTTGGGATTTTGAGATTCTTTACGAATGTTTTGATTTTCAAATTTTCCATTTTTTTTGGGGTTTTCTAAGTTTTGACCAAGAGACTAACTTAAAGACCTATCCTAGGGGTCTCAAGAGTTGATCAATAGATTAGCCTTCCCTACATTATACACGCAAAGACCACGTAGTTCAATTGATGACTTGACCAATTTACAAAATGAAGATGTAAATAAATGATGAATTGCCAACTTATTATGACAGACTCCTAAAGAACTGATCTAGGGTGTCTTGAGCGATGATCAAAGATCAACCTTGCCTACGTTCAAGCTCAAAGACGACGTAGTTTCACCGAATGACTCTATTGTTTGACTTTTTTGGATTTTTGACATGTTTTGGATTTTGATATGATTTTTTGATGTTTTTGGATTTTCCGATTTTACGAATGTTTTTTGATTTTTTTGATTTTCTGAAATATTGCAAGAATATACACGAATCCGATCCGATGTAGTTAAAATAACATTCCCCCAGCGTGATACGATAAAATACTTTGATATAGGTAGGAAAAACTAACCTTAGGAATGTGCCAAGTAGTACTAGGGTGGAACATGATACGAACACAAGATCAAGCTATGATATGGACGCAGATGGATGATGAAAGGGTGTGATGGAATGTAATGGATAAATGAGTGATACAGGTTCAATCACAGAGATCTTAGTGGATGGAGAGTGCTTTATTTACATAAGGCGCCTGTTTTCTAGGTTTTCACCAAGGTACTTGCCCAAAGCGCCACCGAAGTGGTTTTCACTAGAGGACGATTTTTTTCTTTACTGTTTTCAATTCTTTTTCTATTTTTTTTGGATTTTGGTATTTTTGTATATTTTGGTTTTACCCTTAAAAGATCAGGCATAAAAAATTTTGAGATGAGAGTTTTTTAGGGGCTCTTGCAGAGGTTCGCCTTTGAGATTTGATAGATGGTATGCCCTTGACTTGTAGTTTGTTGTGATGATGAAGGGTCCCAACCAATTGGGTTCAAATTTTCCCTTTCTATTCAGATTTGGCACGTTCTTCTAATTCTCCTTCAGTACTAGCTCACCGACTTGGAAGGTTTGCCTCCTGATTTTCTTGTTGTAGCTTTGCTTGAGGTGATTTTGATAGACTTGCAAGTGGTTTAAGGCATCCATATGCCGCTCATCCAGTAGTTCCAACTCATTTAGTCGTAAGACCCAGTATTCTTCATTTATTATGAGATTCTGTAGTGATATTCTTAGGGATGGGAGCTCGATCTAATGGGGAGTATGGCCTTTGATCCGTAGACTAGAGAGAAGGGGGTGGCACCTGTTGGTGTGTGGATTCTTGTGTTGTAAGCCCATAAGGCAGGATTCAACTGTAGATGCCAATCACGACCAACGTCATTGACTATTTTCTTGAGGATCTTCAGGATGGTCTTATTGGTAGTTTCTGCTTGGACGTTGCCTTGGGGATAATATGAAGTGAAAAAGCGATGTTGGATATTGAATTTTTGGCATAGGTCATGAACATCCTGATTTTTGAAAGGTGTCCCATTATTTGAGATAATGGCTTGAGGGACACCGTATCGAAAAAAAAGATAATTCGGGATGAACTTGGATATTTTCTTTCCTATAGTGTAGGTCATGGGAATGCCTTCCACCCACTTCATGAAGTATTATGTGGCGGTAATGATAAACTTATGACCATTGGATGAGGTGGGGGTGATTTTACCAATGAGATCGAGCCCCCTCTGTGAAAAGGGCCAGGGTGTGATAATTGGGTTGAGTTCTTGAGTTGGTGCATGGATGAGGTCCCCATGCTGCTGACACTGCAAACACCTTTTGACATAGTCATGCACTTCTCTTTCCATTGTAGTCCAATAGTACCCTATCCTCAACAGTTTCTTAGCCAAATTCATACCGCTCGAGTGTGAACCATAAATGTCGTTATGTACCTTGGTTAAAGCAGTCAAGGCTTCCTTAGTGTTTAGGCAACGTAAAAGGGTCCCCTTAATGATCCTACGATATAGGGTATCTCCTAGGATGACAAAATGGGATGATTTTTTTATGAAAGCTCTTTGGAGGTCTAGGGTTATGTTGGCAGGAAGGACTCCTATTCTTAGGTAAGTGTAAATATCATGGTACCAAGGATCACCGGGACCAGCAATTTCGCACAAAATTCAGACTTTGGTACCTCAAATGCTGGTATGAGAAGCTGCTCTACGAGGAATTTCTACTTTGGGACGTTGTGCAGGATCTCTAGGAGCGATCTGATTGTGGCCATTGCATCCGTTGCTCTGTTGTTTACTCTGGGTAGTTGTTCAAATGTGATATCAATGAAGGAATCCTTGAGACTTTCCACAAACTTCTTGTATGGAGTCAACTTGTCATCTTTTGTTTGATATTCATTGTTTACCTAGTTGATTATGAGCTGCGAGTCTCTGTAGACCTTAAATGCCATGATCTACCACTGCACTGCAATTCTCAGCCCTATGAAAAGAGCCCTATATTCCACAATGTTGTTTGTGCATGGGAATGATAACTTGTATGACTTAGGTATGCAGTCTCCTTGTAGAGTGATAAAGAATATTCTCGTTCTCAACCCGTGTTGTGTGTAGGATCCATCAAAATACATTTTCCAATGATCCGCTACACTAAGGTTGAAGATTGATTCATCGGGGAACTCTGAAACCAATGGATTCTCTGCATAAATTGGTGCCTCTGCCAGATGATCTGTGATTGCTTGTCCTTTGATAGCCTTGAATTCTACATACTCGATGTCATGATCCAGTGGGATCATAACCCACTTAGCCATTCGTCCTGTGAGAGTTGCTTTGGAAAGTAGGTACTTGAGTGAATCTATCTTTGCAATGAGCTTGATCTGATGTGCTAGCATGTAATGTCTAAACTTCTAAGCTGCAAATACAACTGCTAGGAAGGCTTTCTCAATGGGTGTATATTTTAGCTCATGTCCATGGTCCTGTTGATGTAGTAGATAGCCCTTTCCCTTCCGTTTTCATCATGCTGGGCTAAGAGAGGGCCAAGGGCTACCGCGGTTGTTGATATGTATAAGATCAACGGTTTTCCTGGAATTGGTGGCATTAGAATTGGTGGTGTGAGTAGGTATTCCTTGATTTTGTTGAATGCCTAGTTGCATTTCTCATCCAATTTGTATACTACTCCCTTGTGGAGTAGATGAGAATATATGATTGCCTTTTTTGCTAGTTGTGCTATGAACTAGCGGATGGACTAGAGTCTTCCTTGTAGACTTCTTAGCTGCTTCAATGTCCTGGGTGCTTCCATTTCGAGGATGGCTTTGACTTTGGTAGGGTCGACCTCGATTCCTCTCATGGATATGATGTACCCTAGGAGCTTGCCTGATTGCACTCCGAAGACACACTTCTTTGGATTAAGTCGGACCTTGTAGTTTTCTAATCTATAAAAAATGGAGCTTAGGGCTGATATGTGATCCCGTCACTTCTTTGATTTAGCCAGTATGTCATCCACATAATCTTCTACAGTTTTATGGATCATATCATGAAAGATGAGTGTCATGGCCCTTTGGTAATTTGCTCCTACGTTCTTCAACCCGAATGACATCATATTCCAGCAATATGTCCCCCACGAACAAGTGAAAGTTGTCTTGTGTTGGTCCTTTTTAGCTATCATGATCTGATTATATCTTGAGAATCTGTCCACCAGTGATAGCATCTTGTGTTCGGTCATCATATCCATGATCATGTCAATATTTGGAAGTGGAAATTCATCCTTGGGATATGCTTTGTTCAAATCTCTGAAATCTGTGCAGATGCGGATGTCCCCATTCGGTTTTGAAACATGTACGAGGTTTGAGACCCACTCTAGATAGTCGATCGACCGTATGAACCTTGCATCTAGGAGTTTTTGTAATTCCATTTTGACTAGCAATTCTATTTGGGGATGCATTTTTCTCAACTTTTGTCTCATAGGCTTCGCTTTAGGATATACAACTAGGTGATGAACTACAACTTTTGGATCAAGCCCAAGCATATCCACATAAGTCCATGTGAATTTTAGCTTTCTTTCCTTTAGGAACGCAGCTAGGAGTTCCCGTTCTTCTATGAGAAGTGACTCGACATAGAATTTTATGTGTGGTAGCTCCTCTATTCCCAGATTGACTGGATTGCACTATTCTGCTAGAACCTCTGACTTCTCCAGATGAATGAAACTGAGAGGAAGATTGAATCCTTCATCCTCCGGTGCCTCAGAGAGGTTTTCACCATTGGATACATTCTTTATTTTTACTATTTTTGAGTCAGAGAGTGCCACTGTGTGGTTTTCACTGAAAGACCTTGAGATTATTCTCAATTTTTCACTTTTGCAACTGAAGGATTCAATAGTTTCCCCGTAATAGGCTTGTGTATCCAGTATGATGTCAAACCCAAATTTATGATCTTCATATGGCACCGTATCCCATAATCCCATGAATTTTGAGAGTGCCTCATCGTTTTTGAATGTGTCCAGAATTGGTGGTCCTCGTTGGTCATAATCGATGAGTTGGGGGTAGACTAGGTTTATTTCATGGTTTTGATGGTCTGACTCAAAAGATAGGGTGTTGAGTATGAGGAGGGAGGAATCTTCAAAAAGTATAGGTAAGTCAGTTATGGGATCCTCGTCAGTACTACACACATCGGTTATGTCAAAGGTGAATTTATCTAAGGGAAAACCTGTAGATGCTGGTAGTTGAAGGGCAGTTGTCATTAGCTAAGGGGGAGTCCTAACTGCTTTAACTGGGGGACTTCTACCATGTATGGTTACACTTGGAGGAGTACACCCAAGGCCAAGATTTTTTATTTGTTTCTCAACAATGATAGGTTCCAATCGACCATTGTTGTTCTTTCCTAGACTTCCATTCCTGTTATAGCCCATGCGCAACATTAATTGAAGTCCTTTGTTTGCATCATCCATAGGAAGGGTTGGTATAGGTCTTTCATCTTGATAGAGGAGACTAGATACGTCTCTCTCATCCACCACTTCTCGGCCTAGATCTCCCCAACTCCTGATTCAGGAGGGATCCGCTCTGAAGGTTTGAGTTGTTGTATTGGCGGGCTATGGTTGTCCGTGAGATCTAGGGGGTTGAGGTAACTCCTCGACCACAAAGGCTCCATTCTTCATTTTGTATTCCCCACATCCGTTATCTTGGATTATAAGATTGATGTCAGATATGTCAGGGATGGCGGGTGTCTTTGTCCTAGAAGTGGAGGCAATATTGGTTGGGTCTATATACGGAGTTGAAGGGCCTTCATCATTCTTTGGGACTTGGGGTATTTTATAGTAATTTTCTTGTAGGCTCTTACAGTAGGTGAAGGGCTTAGGATCAGCGTAGATCGTGACCTCTTGATTTTGATATGTGAACTTGACGCATTGATGGAAGGTCGATGCAATGACTTGCATCCCATGGATCCATGGACGTCCCAAGAGGATGTTATAAGGCAGATTGAGGTCAAGCACCTAACAGGTGGTTTCCATAACAACTGGCCCTACTTGAATAGGGAGTTGGATAGTGCCCTGAGACACTCTTTCTTGGTCATCATACGCTTTGATTGTGATACCCTTGCCTTTTTCAATGGAATCCTCAGAGAATCCCAGATTCTTTATGAGCTTGAGAGAACATATGTTTAAACCTACACCCCCATCCACCAAGACCCTCTTAATTTTTTTTTTAAGAACCAAGACTTCAAGGTGGAGTGCACGATTGTGATATGGTTGAGCGGGGAAGTCCTGCTTAGAAAATGTGAGGAGATTTGGGGTGGTAATGTTTCTGACCATAGCTTGGAATTGTTCTATATCAATATTAGCGGAGATGGTGGATGAAGCCAAAGCTTCCTCAAGGATTTCTCTATGGGTGGATGAGATCTTCAATAAATCCATGATGGAGATCTGAGTGGGGGTTCTTTTCAACTGGTCCAAAACATTGTAGCCATTATGAATGGATTTTGGATTTGAGTTGGATGACCTAGATGGTTGTGATGACCCAACAATGGTGACTTTTTTGCCGCGTGTGGTAACTCCACAATTGGCATTAGCTCCCTTGATGCTAACAGCAGTGACCAATTCATCTAGGGATGTGACAACTCCTTCATACACATGGTTTACATTGTCATACTTTTGCTTCCCTTTTTTATTTCCTTGGTTATGATCTAACATCGAATTCGTGTATATTTTTAGGTCTTGATTTCCAGCTGGTTGTTCTACGTTTATGATCTTGTCATTGATGAGGTCTTGGATGACATTTTTTAGCTTCATGCAATTGGTTGTTGTGTGCCCCTTGATTTTATGATAATCACAAAGGAAATTTTCATTTTACCAAGGTTGTTTCACCATGGGCTCTTGATAATTCTAAAAAGTGGGGATTTTAATGAGATTCTCGTCTACCAATTTCTTCATGATGGATTTGACTGATTCCCCAAGAGCGGTAAAATTTCTCTTGGGGGGATATTTGTTTTGTGGGAGTGGTCCCCCTTGATTATGGGGTGATTTTTGTGCTATTGCATTGTTGCGATTGTTGTTTTGTGGTTGATAATATGTTTGGGTGTTCTACTTCAAAGCACTAATCACGACCTTGGTGTCGACCACACCGTCATTAGTGACGTTCTTATTTTTCATCCATGTGCGAGGTTTGTCATTATAACTGGTGGAAGGGTGATTGTCTTGATGTTTTGGATAGGTGGGTGTGCCCCCTGTGCAATAAGGGCTCATTCGATATTAAGTGCCTTGGGGATCAATTGGTCGTAAGTGGTGATACCCTGCACCTTTAGATGGAATGCCAAGGTTCTCTCAAGATTGGAAATGATGGTGCAAATTTGTTGCTCTTTTGACATGGCCCACTTGCTCCGATTAGCCTTGGATCACCATCGTTGTAGGAAGGAAGCGAATGATTCCCCCTTTCCTTGTTTGAGCGTAGATAGTTCCTCTAGACTAACATCCATGCCAATGTTGAATGCGTAATTCTTCAAGAATGCGTCTACGATCTCTTGGAACGTTTTGATACTAGTAGGCAAACAAGAAAACCACTCCATGACAAGACCAACCAAGCTTCGAGGAAATAGCCGCATTAGATATGTATCGTTATATGCGACTTCCATGCAATAAACTTGGAATTCCCTAATGTGATCTTCAGGGTTTCCCAACTCGTGGTATTTGTCAAACTTAGGGATTTTGAATCCATCTGGAAATGGTATCATTGCAAGGCTCTTGTTGAAAGGATAAGGACACGGATTGTCAGGTGTCCTTGTTGTTTTTCCTGATTGGAGATCGATCACTTGTTGTGAGAGCAGTTTGATTTGTGCTGTCACATCGTCTTGCGGATCAAGAGGTGGAGTGAATGTGTTTTGAGGTGGTTGAGGTGTTTGATTGATGAGTGGAGCATTGGTGGGAGTTTGTTGCAAGATTTGTTGTGTGATTAAGGCTTGCTGATATTCCTGCATTTTTTGTTGCACCAACAATGCTTGTTGTTGGTCTTGTTGTTGTGACAACAATGCTTGTTGTTGGTCTTGTTGTTGTTGTGCCAACAACGCTTGTTGTTGGGCTAATAATTGGGTTGCTTCTTATTGTGCTTGATACTATTGTAGGGCTTATTGATACACTTGCTTCTGAGATGCTTGTAGTTGTGCTTGGTATTGAGCTTATGCTTACACTTGTTGAGCTTGATACTGATGCAGAGGAAATGAAAAAAAAATCAGATACTGGATATTGTGGAGGAAACACACAGGATTCTTCATATACTAAAGCATCGACACATTCCATTTACTTCACCAATAACCTACAGATCACCATTGATCACTACTGATCACTCATGATCAAGACGTGTTCTTAACCCGAGCATGAGCGTGGATAACATATCCACCATCCGGTCCTCAGAACTGTCTGCCACCTTTCCACTGTTCAAAGCCGATTCACACATTGCTCAAACATAATGGTCGAGCGATGTAATGGTTTCTTTGAAAACCGTTATTCATTTAAAACCATACAAGAATTTCAGACTCGGTTATATTACATACATTCCCTGTCAACTGAAACCAATTCTCCCATTCCATTCGGGACTGTCATAAAGAACCCAACCCATAAACAACACTCCCATGACATTCAAAACAACAACGAATCCTTCAAACTAACCTGCATTACCACTTTTCAAAACAATAAACCAGAAACAAATAGAGACACGACGGGAATGTAAACATTCATACACTAAACATTCCAAATATTAATACTGCAAAAAAATTCATACACGGCCAGAGAGCCCGATTTCTTCTCACTCTTATTACTCTCCTTACTGTTTTCCCATCGTGGCACTCTCTATTTTCTCTCCTCCTCGTATTCGGTTACATGTTATCTCTTTATAGGGATTCTAGGGTAGTTAGACAAACTGTTCACTATCCCCATATTTGGTTACAACTGTCATTTAATCCTTTTTACGAATATATCATTTGCAATTTTAAACACTTAACCATTTCTTAACATGGTCCCACGAAATTCTAACTTTCTAAGCCATTACAAATTATGAAGCTTGTCATAAATTTCAAGAGTCGAGGTGCCCCTGCACCATACTCCTAGGATTAACAGATTTCCAAGTCCCATGGAAATGCCAAGGTGAGATTGCTGCAATCAAATCGTTCGCCTCTGTGTCTTCATCACTGAATCAAGGCGTCTGCTGCTTCCTCTGTTGTTGTTACATGACTCCCATCAATGGAGTTTATGTTGGTTGTTGTCCACCACTTTGCATGTGGCTGCTTCACACCACCACCGTACTGCCATCTTACCCACACAAGATACTGGAAGATGCTTCCCACCCTTCTCTTAGTGGTTGCTTGCATTGCACCTTCTACCCAATTGCATCTTGGTGGAGACAATACTAAGACTCCAACTTGAGATCTTCATAGCGTCCTTATTGCAGCTTGGATGGAGCAACTTGCAACCAAGAACCCACGCTACTGCCTGGTGTAGATTGCCTTCTACACACTCAGAACCTTCTGGCTCTGATACCATTCTGATGCGGAGGAAATGAAAAAAAATCAGATACTGGATATTGCGAAGGAAACACACAGGATTCTGCATATACTAAAGCATCGACACATTCCATTTACTTCACCAATAACCTACAGACCACCACTGATCACTACTGATCACTCCTGATCAAGACGTGTTCTTAACCCGAGCATGAGCGTGGATAACATATCCACCATCCGGTCCTCAGAACTGTCCGCCACCTTTCCATTGTTCAAAGCTGAGTCACACATTGCTCAAACATAATGGTCAAGCGATGTAATGGTTTCTTTGAAAACCGTTATTCATTTAAAACCATACAAGAATTTCAGACTCAGTTATATTATGTACATTCCCTGTCAACTGAAACCGATTCTCCCATTCCATTCGGGACTGTCATAACGAACCTGACCCATAAACAACACTCCCATGACATTCAAAACAACAGCGAATCCTTCAAACTAACCTGCATTACCACTTTGCAAAACAATAAACCAAAACAAATAGAGACATGACGGGAATGTAAACATTCATACACTAAACATTCCAAATATTAATACTGCAAAAACATTCATTCAGCTAGAGAGCCCAATTTCTTCTCCCTCTTGTTACTCTCCTTACTGTTTCCCCATCGTGGCACTCTCTATTTTCTCTCCTCCTTGTATTCGGTTACATGTTATCTCTTTATAGGGATTCTAGGGTAGTTAGATAAACTGTTCACTATCCCCGTATTCGGTTACAACTGTCATTTAATCCTTTTTATGAATATATCATTTGCAATTTTAAACACTTAACCATTTCTTAACATGGTCCCACAAAATTCTAACTGCCTAAGCCATTACAAATTATGAAGCTTGTCATAAATTTCAAGAGTTAAGGTGCCCCCGCACCAGATACTGGGCTTGGGCTTGTGCCTGCGCTTGTTGGGCTTCTTATGCGACTTGTGCGGCATGTGCAGCTTGAGTGGATTGAGCTGCTTGGGTGGCTTGTAATTGTTGTAGTAAAGCTTGGGCTTGGGTAGCTTGTTGCACCTGTTGCGCTTGTTGTTTCGTTAATCGTGCTTGCGCTTGCTGAGCAACTTGTTGATTTTGGATATTTTGAAGTGCCTTTTGATAGGCAACTTATCGAGCTGCTTGCAACATGATGCTAAATGAGTTTGTCATGTTGGGTTTTGGTGGTGGTGGTGACGGATTAGGAACAGTATTGAATGTTGTGATGAGAGGAACCGTTGTATTGATGATTGGAGTTTGTGTGGTGGATGGTGCGATTGACATGCTTGGTCCTTGGGAGACCATGTTTTGAGATACTCGGGGAATGGTAGATGATGTGTTGAGTGTTGGGGCTGCTTGAATGGTTGCCACCTATTGTTGTGATATCGATGGCAAGATGGGAGGATTCAGTATGATGTTTTGATTAATGAGTGGAGGGTTGCTTGAATTTTGTTGATTCATGATCGGTAAAGGTGGAAGGCCCAACCCAAGGAGTGGTGCAGATGTTAATGGAAAAGGTGGAAGGGGTCGTGTATTCCCTTGGAAAAGTGATGATGAGGAGGGATCAAAGATTTCCCCTGTTCTGAATAATTCACCCTCTCCTTATGAGATCATGGGGAGAGAGGTCTACATGTCGAGGGGATACATCGGTGTTACGTGAAAAGAGGTTGGATTGGTGGGATCATGAAATGCGAGCGAAACATATGGGTGTAAAGGATTCACAGGGACAAATTGATCTGGTATTGTGTTTGCATCCAAACCTCGGTTGCTCACAAGGGGATGTGTTCGAAGTGCATGAAGCAATGAGCTTCCCTTGTTAACAATTGACAAAGTTGGAGCAATGGATGATGTGACTTGCAAGATGCTTTGGGTGATGCTTTGATATGGAGGTGCGGGTGGGATTGGAGGCATGATCCCAAGAGGTCTTTGCACAATAGTGCTTAGGTCATAATCGAAAGGGAGATTGGCCCCTTCTTTTTCCAACTCAAGCATGTATAGGGAGGGATTGAGCCTCAACATGGCATTGACAATTCTACGAGTCTCAGGATTTTGAACGATTTCAATGATTTCATCTTGTGTCATCCCTAAGACATTGTTGGTAATGTCCTCCACTTGTCCCTCCTCTTGAGGATTTCGAGGTACTGGAGGAGGATTAATTGGGAGGTCAATGGACATCGTAGGGTTGAATTCAGTTTTAGTTTGACTCAGATCACTCGAAGTGGATGTTTCTTTGTTTTGCTCCATATTTTTCTTGTATTGAGATCGAGTTTGAACCATAAAATAGGGATCAATTTTCCGAAATGTAAGAGATGAACCTCTAACACCTTAGATTTGTCTAAAATTTAGGCTCAAAGAAGAGAATCCAAGTTTTCTTTAAGGAAAAAAGGATGGGGATGAGATAAACGGAGGATGGATGGTGTGGATGATTGAATTCTTTGATAAATCTTGAAGGAGATACTAAACTTTAGGACTTGATTTGATCAAAACCTTGGCGTGATTGGATTTTTATTTTGATAGTGAACTCATAAAATCTAAGAGGTTGTATGTTGTCCTAGAGTAGACTTGTACACAAGATGATAATTTGACTAAGCATGTGAAGAATGATTCATCTAAACACCCCTAGCCAAAGAAGATGATTTTAGTTTGCTTTTCTTTGGATAATGAACTTATAAACCCTAAGATGTTGGATGTTATCAACGGGTAGACTTGTTCACAAGGATTAATAATTTGAATAAATATGTGGAGAAGGATTCATCTACACACATCTAATCAAACAAGATGATTTGGATTTTCCAAAAGTCTAGCATGAATAGTTTTTTCAAGATTTCGAAGAGTTGTTGGTGAGATGATTTTGATTGTAATTTGAGGGATGGATGAAAATGTTGACTTTGATCCTAGATTAGACCTAGATAGAGCTCCTTTCTACAAGACATCGATATTGAAGAACACACTTAGTACTTCCTATGTAAGAAATGCAAACCTTTGAAAGAGGCTCAAATTTTGGCAATAAAACTCATACAAGTTAGGATTGTTCCTTGAAGATTTCTTGTAAAAATTATAAACCAACATTTCTCTAACTTTGTGAAGCCTTGAAAGATGTTCTTCACGAGCTTTGGGACTAAGACTTTTGAACTTTGGTTTTCGGATTTTGATCTTTCGGGAAATCATTTGGAAGAGCACATGTGTGTGGATCAATTGTTTCTTAGCTTTGCTTAATGACTTCCTTTTATCACAAACAATTCTTGATTTAGTTTTTTAAACTAGATGTCTAATGTCCTAACTTCTTCTTATCCCACAAATTCCATTATGTGGAGAATCAAGGAATTTAAGGAAAAAGTTTCCTAATGTTGACTTTAGTGAGAACAAATTATGATTAAACCCAAATACTTAGATGCCTCTAAGGATGAAATTCCTAGGGCAAGCAAGAGCACTTGTATTTATCAAAGGTATTTTTTCCCCTAAAGGGTTTGAAATTTTGAGGATTTTGTGAATGTTTGTTTTCAAATGTTTTGAGACCCAAGCAAAGCATTTTGATTCCAAAGAATGTGCACAACCCTATGAATAAAAGAGACAATATTTGTTGAGTTCCCACTTGGACGAATCCAGCTACGCTTACTCTTAGCGGATGATTAAATGCTTGACCACATAGGCTCCCCCTTATAGTGCACTCGCTTCTCGAGTCAGCCAAGCATTAGTACCCATGAATCTCCCATGGAATACTTCTCATCTCTACCAAGAGTCATAAGAATGTGGGTGACTTCAGAATGACCGTTCTTGCATCAACAAATAGATTAGGATTTTGGCTTTTACACAATTGGTTCTTAATCAAGGCACCCGTTTAGAAAGCCACACAAGAGGCAAGATCAACTCATGCAAATAGTATCACCTTCTTGTTCGTAGGAGTTCCTGTAATGATGAGCTTTCCTCAACATTTGAATTTATATACCGGTTGGGAGAAACTTGGCATTTAGCTCATTACCGGTTTGAGTCGTTCCCTGGGGTGATTACTTTTTCTCACCAGACAGGCCCTCTAAAGGTGAACAATAGCGAAGAAGTGCATTTGTAGTTCAACCACCTAACGCATTTAGGTGGGAGCACACACAATGTCTTTTCTTCACACTCGCATGATTCGTTCAATTTTAAACCCAAACTTGAAGTGTGTAGGTAATTTTTTAGGCAATCAATATCACTAGGATTCTTTTGGTTCTCAAGATCATCGTGAAGCATGAGAGAAATGCATACGCATTCGAGTGATGCCAATTAAAAAAAAATATTACAAAACAATGAAAGCACAAGTTCATTTTAAGCCTCAAAGCAATGATGAGTTTGTTTTAGAGAACCAAGATGAAGTGTGAGATTGATTGTTTAATTTTAGACCAAATCGAAATCTAGTATGTTTATAAGGTTCAATTTTAATCCAAATTGAAAAAGATCAAATCAATGATTAATTTTAAACCCCAAAAAATAAATGAGTTGGCTTAAAACAGAAAACGAGAGCATAAATGGAAGCCCTAGATTATTACAACAAGCATTAAAAAATGCTTTTTAAAGTCTTAATTTCAATGTTCCATGATCAATTTTATTCAACTCCAATCCACTTGCTTTTGTTCAATTCCGATGCTCAACTCCCACACCAATCTATAAAACATCACAAAGTAAAATCTGAGATTTGTTTCAAGGAATCAAGATAAATAACAGTTGATAGTCATAGATAAACATGAAATATAAGCTATGCCAAAATAAGTAATAGTTGATGTAGATGACCTTCCTGTCGCTTCTTGTATCCACTATACCATAACCCTTGTAAATATAAGATTATCAATACAAAATTAGGACTTCAAAATTTATTTCCACATTAAGAAGAACTTTCCTTTTTTTTTGATATCATCAATTGTAACAGATTTCATGCAAAGCTCATAAATACAGAGAATCAAACCCAAAATTTTAAATTCGTTCATCATACAAGTACAAGATTTCATTCCTCTTTTAGGAAGCATATTTAATGTTTTGAGGATATGAATAGTTAACCAAGCTAATGCAGTGACAATCTACTATAATGCAGTGACATTGATTACAAGTAGTTTCATACGAACTTAGAAATTTGTGCTCCACTGTAACTTAGAGAAAAACTAGAACAATTTAATGTTGCGATTATTGACTTCTCATAACTGCATTTGAAATCATGATCAAGCATTTATTGGTTGAAAAAAATATAATGACACCACCTGACAACGATTTGTGGGAATCAGCCAAAAGATTTATTTATAACAAATGCTTTAATTAATTCATAGAAAATCAATACAGGTAGATACGATTTTCCAAATGCATTAATTGGTTTTGTTCTGCAAAGCTAGATAATGAGATGGAGCTTCAAATGCACAGTTTAGTTCTTTCACCAGTGCAAACTTAGCGTGGATTTTATGAACAATAAAGTTGTACATAATATAACTATAGACTGTGGCGCATAAGCTACTGTTGGCTTCTCTAGGATCGGTGCGATTCCACAGAAACAGTTGCAAGTTTGACTTAGCGTGGATTTTGTTTGTAACATAAATGCAAGGTACCAATATTTGGTGCTAAAAGTAACTTTGACTCTGACATGGATGCTAATACCAGATTGGCAGGTGTAAAATAGAATAAATGCATTCAAAAACAAAATAGTGAATAAAGGCATTCAAAAACTTTCAAGTTACTACAATTGACAGGTGTAAAACAGAATGCAATGATTGCAGGGCCTGCACAAAGAAATTTTGTTGAAAAGGCTTTAGAAACTTTTAAATTAATGCAACTAGCAAGTGTAAAGACAAATTCCTCAACCTTTTTCGCATCCTCCCTCAAGTCATATGAACTGTTGCGAAGCATAGAAAGTCACATGTACTGTTTGACCGAATGCCTCAGAGAAAATGTCAATTTAATGTGTTGAATAAGGATTGAATGCGTTGTAAATAAAGCTTTGGTACGTTGTAAAGATTTATTTGTCCTCCCAGCTCAAAAAATCAAATATCATTTCCATATGTGAATGAATGCGCTGTAACAAAGAAAAGATAAGATCCACTATTTTATCTATACTAATGCGTTGCTGATGACCTGAACCAATGGCGAGTTATTAGATCACCACATCCACTTGCCTTTAAAATTCCTCAAGAAATTACTTGGGTGAAAGGTAAATTTAGTAACAATACAAAAGGTGACATTTGTATAGAATGTTAGTTGCTTGCGATAGAAAATCCAGTAAATTAATAATACAAACTACTTATATACTATAATGAGGATTGGAACACTAAAACTGCGTTCCATGGTTTCTCCCAGTAATTACCGTTGTTATCTCCTCACCTTCCTTGGTCGTGACTAGAAAATTATTAGAACATTCTCAAAGTTGAGAACAAATGATAATAGGCCCAGATGTCTTCAGAGATATCTTGTTATAAGTTATCTTCAGAGAATACTCTGTCAAACTGAAATAGAAGTTGAAGCCACACTTATAGCATTTTTAATCCACTTAAAAAAACAAAAACTCCAACTCTACTTATGACAGAGCAACTAAGTATGAAAGAGCACAAAAATATTAACTTATGCTGGATGAAATAAAATGGACAAACACTAACATGCCCTCCTTCTAGCGTCATAATGTAGAGGCCTTTTTATGCATTTTGCTCAAGAACAACATTAACATGTCTATTCTACTTAAACAAAGCAAACAAAGCCTCCCTATGAGATACTGAATCATGTCAAATATTCCAAACAAAACTCTAAAAGACCAAAGAAGCAAATTTGAAAGCATTACAAGAGTATATTCATACCTATATCATAGTGGAAGTGGTGCACCTTTGATGTGAAAAGGATGCCCTTTCCCACCTCCTTGACAAACTTAGATGATGATGAATAAGAGATGCAAGATGATGAACTCAAAATGCCTATAATAAGAATACTCAAATTGTGGATGATAATGAAGTAGAAGTGCCATAAATTTATAGTTTGAAGGTTGGAAGATTGAAGGATTTGGATGAATGTGGGACAAAAGACCAACCAATGAGAGAAGGTCACTTGTCCACATGTGATTGGAGGAGGAATGAGCACATTTTGGAGATTTTGCAGGTAAATGTAGATGCCTTTTTCTGAATTTTGCTCAAGAACAACATTAGCATGTCTATTCTACTTAAACAAAGCAAACAAAACCCTCCCTATGAGATAATGAATCATGTCAAATATGCCAAACAAAACTCTAAAAGACCAAAGAAGAAAATTTGAAAGCATTACAAAAGAATATTCATACCTATCTCATAGTGGAAGTGGTGCACCTTTGATGTGAAAAGGATGCCCTTTCCCACCTCCTTGACAAACTTAGATGATGATTAACAAGAGATGCAAGATGATGAATTCAAAATGCCTATAATAAGAATACTCAAATTGTGGATGACAATGAAGTAGAAGTGCTTTGAATTTATAGTTTGAAGGTTGGAAGATTGAAGGATTTGGATGAATGTGGTACAAAAGACCAACCAATGAGAGAAGGCCACTTGTACACATGTGATTGGAGGAGGAATGAACACATTTTGGAGATTGTGCAAGTAAATGAAGTTAGGTGGGTTTGAAATTTGAAAAATAACTTTAAATGCATATGGTTGAGAGATTTTGGGGGGAAATTTGTTTGGACAAGAAAGTCAAACAAATGGAGTTACTGAGGGTAATATTCCTTGAGAATATGCCTTGTGAGGGAAAATAGAGATAATTAGATAATTAATTAAAATGCATTTCATGTGCAAGTTGCAAAAGCTAGAGAAAAGAGGATTAGTGTTAGCAGTTAATCAGGATTTGATTAACTTAGATGGAGGTTAGTTGATATGACACTTTATTTAGATTTTTTGGATTTATTTATATCAAAATGAGAGGAATGTGAAGATTAGTAATTTAATTAAATAAAGTTTGATTTATTCAATTAAATGAAGAACATTAGGAATTTAATTAAATAAATTTGATTTATTTAATTAAATGAAGAACATTAGATGTTTAATTAAATGAATTTGATTTATTTAATTAAATGAAGAATATTAGATGCATGATGTCTATTTGCATGTCTACAATAACAATAAAGGGATTCCATAAAATGGCTCAAATAGGAGATTATAAGGATTAGCATTAGGTTATGTTGTGGAGGTATTAAAAGAGTATGAACATTTATTTCCCCATACTTTCACTAATTTGAAGGACATCAAGAAGTATGTAGGAGTGATGAAAATTCAATTGAAAAATGGCACAAAACCATAATGAAAAAGAACTTGTAGATTCAATCTTGACATCAAAATAATAGTTAAGAATGAAAAAGACAAAATGTTAGCTAGTATAATAATAATAATAATAATAATAATAATAATAATAATAATGGAAGACACGAATTGGATTGTTGGAGTAAATAGGTAATCACCTAATAATTAATTAATTATTAGGCCCATTTTACTTTATTCACTTAAGCTAAACTTAGTAAATGTTTTTTAATATTAGATTGAGCTATGTTTAGGTCATGTTGTTTCATTGCATAAGATGAGGACACTTGTCATCATCTAACTTATCCTCACCTAGGGTTTCATCTAGGTTTGATTTTTTACTCTTATAAGCATTCATCCAAATTTATCCAATCTAGGTTTTTTCAAATTAATTCAATGTACATGTATAGTTGACTTTCTAGATCAATCATTCTCTCAAGCTTGCACAACATATAATTATGGCTTTTTCTTTCTTCATATGATAGGATTTTTGGTTGCATGTGATTTCTAAGAGCTATAAGTTTCACTATCAACTCCAAAATGGTATCAAAGCTCTAGATATACGACTTCCTATCCAAATTTTGAGAGATCCATCCTTGAGGAAAAAATTGGCTCATCCTAGAATAAAACATGCATCAGTGTTGAGTTCAAAATGACCAAAAACCCCAACACCTATTAATTTATCAAATTTTGAGTAGTTGAAAAAAAAATGGGTTGCATAGATCTCGTGGTAAAATTTGTATAGACATATGAATCCATACAACCATACAATCACTAGATCTATCCAAGTTTTGTGTAGGTTCAAAAATTTTTAGGCAAGGTTTCTTTTTAATTTTTCTAGTTTTCCATTTTTTTTATAGAAAGAAAAAGAAAAAGAAGGTATTTAGAGTGCTAGGGTATTATTAGACATATGCTAATGGGGGCATTATGAACCACCAACAACCATAAATACACCTACAACACTAATCAAAATCCTGATGGTCATTACCTTTGTCGATGACTCGTCAACTTGATGCAAGTATCATTGTTGGCCATCCATTATTGTTTTGAGCACAACTATACCCCTCCCAAATCTTCTAGTAGAGAAATATATATATAATATTACAACTAAGGTTAGATAGAGAATATTTCATTCAAAAGGGCATATTCCATGAGAAAAATGTATAGTTTGACATGTTCATGAAGCTGATGAATTTTTTTGGACAAGGGGAATAATTTATCAGGAAACAACATATTCCAATGACCACATCTTGTTGATGTCAACAATCTAATAGGTGATGTCAACAATGTACCCTATAGCCCCCCTCCTAGATCTAATTTTCCATAAGGAAGATATTTTCTTATTTTTGGCATAACTTGGGCATATAATGTCAAAATTGGGTAAATGGGATATTTTCAGAAATTGGTTTCACTTTTTAGTGATGTGGGGCTCATCATCAGATTTTTTTGCTGTACAATTTATCACGTATTGAAGTTAGATCATCATTTTATTCTTCTAAGATCATAATTTTTCACCTGTATCTCCAATTTTCATGATTCTCATGACATTGGAAAGGTATTTCAGAGCTCTTCAGATCCATCCATGCACTTTTTTTAGAATCATCCCCAAGTACATTTTATTTAGTTTTTCATGAGTTCACATTTTGGATAATTACTTAGATGTCTTGGCACCTGGAAATGATTTGTTTACATGTGATGACTTCATTTTATAAGATCTACATGCATTGAGGTTATTAGTCTTTGATTGAATCATTTGAGGAGGTTTCATGTTTTTTATGTCCATCCTTATGTGGTCATCCTAAAAAGGATAATTATGAGTCTTGGTGAAATGGCATCTTGGCACATCTCAGGTGGCTTGATATTTGTTCTTATCTTTATGGCCTCATACTTGAACCAAACACGCTAGGGTTAGATCATCTTGGGGTAACATTGTTGACCATGGTGTGAGAGTTATTTTTTCTAGTGTTGACCATGACACTATGTGTGTTGTATCAAACATTGATTGTCTCCACACACTTTGGACTAGATTTTGGGAGATCCATGGCCCTTATATCTCTCCATTATTAAAGGCTCTTCATTCATCTTTATCATTCCCCTTGATGATGCAAATTATATACCATTTGATGATCATACTTTATAGGATCTTGAGTATATAATAGGTCTTTCATGTTTTCATGGTTCAAAGACTTGTCTTCATGTTCCCAGACTTCAAATCAAGATTCAATCACCATCTTATGTTTTTCCTAATTATCTTGACATTGCCACATCCATGGCCCCTATTGATTTAGTGTAATAGGAAATTCATCATCTTCTAGACATAGCTACTTGAGATTCTTATCTTACAAACATATCATCCGTGTTTGTGGATGATCAAATTGTCAATTTGGAGGATTATTGAGGACATTCATCTCCTCTTTCCTAATATCCACATCATCACCATTGTCCCATCATCACCATCATTGGAGCTAGTTCTACATCAGTCTCCACAAGTTTCTAAATTCACAACATCTCATTCCACCATATATAAATTTGAGTAGTTTTTAGAGGCACACATCATTTGGATTTGGATTACCTATTCATCCATCTTATAGGTGGATTCTTCAAAATGTGGATTTGTTTCTTCCTAAGGGGAGACATGCTGTTTAAAGGTAGTGGATAATGTTTTGTCTTCAAGATTTCATCATTGGCACAAGAACTACTTCTTTATGGAGGGGATTTATATCCTCATTTTCTCTCTCTTATTGGGGAAAATTCATTATAATTATGTGATAGAAGCAATCCTAGAGGAGTCATATCTAGCCCTCCTTTCCTTCTTTCACTAGTGCATTTATTTATTTTTCCCTCTTTTGGTGAGAATTTTTTTCCCATGTGGCTTTCTCTTTTTCTCCAGTTATGAGAGATTTCATTTGTCTCTACATGGGTTTATCATCAAGCCTTGCATCTGAGACCCAATTTCCCATCCATCATTACATTCATCTTTAGTTTTTTTTTATCTTCTCGCTCAATTGATCATAAGGGGGTATTGGAGTAAATAGGTAATCACCTAATAACTAACCAATGCTTAATTAATTATTAGGACCATTTTACTTTATTCACTTAAGATAAACTTAGGAAATGTTTTTATTATTATTAGATTGATCTATTTTTAGGTCATGTTGTATCATTGCATAGGATGAGGACACTTGTCATGATCTAACTTATCTTCACTCTCCATCTAGGTTTATTTATTCACTTTTATAAGCATTCATCCAATTGTATCAAATTCAAGTTTATTCAAATTAATTCAATTCATGTACAATTACTTTTTTCGATCAATCATTCTCTCAAGGTTGCAAGCACACAATCATGGATTTTTCTCTCTTCATATGTTAGGAGTTTTGGTTGTAGGTGATTTCTAAAAGCTATGGGGTTCACTATCAGTTCCAATATGGATAATTATTATGGTATTATTGCACAATAAAATAGGAGAAATAAGGTTGTGCATTGATTTTAGAGAACTAAATAGGCATGTATGCATGATCCATTCTCCACTCCATTCACAAAATAGGTTTTTGAATAAGTAGTAGGTAAAGAAGTATATTCCTTTATAAATGGATTTTTAGGATATCACCAAGTGAAGATTAAGGAAGATGACCAACCTAAAATCACATTCGATACAAAATGAGGATCATTTATGTTCACCATATTTTCCTTTTGGATTAAATAATGCATCACATATATTTAATAAAATCATGATCAATGCATTTAAAGACTTCATTCATGACTTCTTAGAAGTATACCTTGATGATTAGGTTTTTAAGTTATTAATCAAAGTAATTTGTATGATGTTAGAAAGATGTAATAACCTAAAAATATCATTAATCTAAAGAGTGCATATTTAAACTACATTTTGGTATACTATTAGGGTATATTATAATTTGAGAAGGCTTAACATGGTGGACCACTTATAGTAGTAATAATATTAAACTTCCCAAGCCCAAAGATGGTTATAGAGGTGATTATTTTTGGGATATATTGGTTACCACATAAATTTAATTAAAGGATATGTGATAATTGCAAGAGACATAGGAAGAAAACAAATAAAAGCTTCTATTGGATAGAACTATGTCAAGACGCCTTTGATACACTAAAAAAGTAAATAGTAAAAGCACCAATATTAATATTTCCATATTGGAAATATCCCATTTAATTTGAATGTGGATACTTCAAAAACTGTATTTGGAGTTATGTTAGCACAACCAAGAAGAAACAAAAACCACCCAATTGTATTTTCTAGTTGTAAGCTATCACAAGTAGAAATAAATTATACCACAAAAAAAAGAGGCTTTAGAAATGGTTTATGCACTTAAAATATTTAGACATTATCTTCTGGTAACTTTGTTCATATTATTTACATACCATAAACTAATAAAATACTTGAAGAATAGAACAATTATATAGGGGAGAATATACATATGTTTATTACTATTTCATGAATTCAAATTTAAAATCATGGTAAAGTTAGGAAAAAAAATCAAGGACCTAATTACTTATATAATTAATTCAAGGGAAGAACCAAGACTAGCCAAGGAAGAATTACTCAACACAAATCTAGTTAGATTAAATATTGTACTAGAAGAACTTATAGAGGTAGACCAACTACTCTTCATAACATAACTCATATAAAATAGCTCCAAGAATAAATACAATAAACTATTGTGAAAAGCTCTATATTACACATTAATGGAATAACTTCACATAATATAAAGAGATCAATTTATAAGAAGAATAGTTTTAGAACATGAAAAAGAGAGCATGTTATAAGAGAAGCTCACTAAGGTATATCTGGTGGGCATATCTTAGGAGAAGGAACCACAAGGAAGATATTACAAGTAGTTCTATAGTTTGCTACACTTTTGAAAGATCCCAATCACATCTCAAAGGGTAGGGAAACATATCAAAAGAGATAAAAAGGCCTTTGTAGCTAATACTAGCACAAGCCCCATTTAAGAAATGAGCAACTGACTTCATTGAACCCATCAAACCCCCACCAAGATATCAAAACTAAGATTAATAATAACGGTAATAAAGTATCTTACTAAATGGGCTGATACTAAAGAAACAAGAGGTTATATAGCTAAAATTTCTACAAGAATCTAGGAAAATATTTTTATAAGCAATACAAGTACATATCTATTAGACACCTTTAAATCACTCACAACAAAAGTAGTCCCTACCACCCTCAAGAAAATAGATCAAGTGAGGCTTTAAATAAAAGTATAGGCTCCATACTTCTATGATGGGCAATAAAAACATTATAGGTTGGGACATGAAACTACCAATAATTTTATGGGTTTACAAAACAACCTACAAAAGACTAACTATTTTTTTTCCATTTGACTAGATGGAACTAATGCATCATTACCTATGTATAATATCTTAACTAATTTAATACTAGATACTAATTTGTTGTTGATGAGGATGAATATTCACAAGAAACATTGATGGAATTGAAAAAATTAGACAAGAAAATGTTGTTAGCAACTCATCACCAAAGTCTAGAGAAAAAGAACCAAAAATCATGGCATGGTAGAAAATTGTGGCACAAACATTTCAAATTGAAGACATGTCCTAATATATGATGGTAAACTCAAGAAATAGGGTAAATTAAAAATGCTTTATTAGATGCGTATAAAATTGCATAAATAATAGTCAAGGGATGCTAAGTTAAAAATACTAACCATTAAAAGGCTACGTCAATAGGACATGATTAAAACATTATTATAAAGATACTTAAGGAAAATAAAATTATAAAAAATGTATTGGCCAATTGAATAATCAACAAGAAAGGAATCTAACATAAAGAATTATGTGAAGACTATTAGGAAAATAGTGTCTCAACCTTGCAATTATATGAGGTTACTATTTATATAGTAAGTTTGAGTTTGAGCATAGATTGGTTTGATTTTCTCATAAAGCTATTGTTTGGTTAAAGAAGCACGCTCATAAAGTTTTGTCGCGAGATCACATTTGGATTTAAAGATTTTAAAGTTTTTATTTTCAAAGTTTCAAAGTCTAGTTTGAAGGTATTAGAGTGGTTTTTTGATCCCCGAAATTGGCCATAACTGGAAAAGTGGGCTATAGCTTGATAGAGAACTTCATGAGCTTTCTAAAAATTCAAATGGTTTATCAATCAAACTCCTAGATCAAAAGTTATGGCCTCTAGAAGTTGTCTCCTAAAATAGGAGATGTACAAACATGTTGGGCACATAAATGAACTGTAAGAGGGAGTTACATGTGTTGGTGTGCATTTTGACATATCATAGGGCATATTTGGTTGGAAATAAGATTCAACACCACTTTTTGGGTGGTTTTAGCACATGGTTTTGTAATACTATTTGACGGTTTCATGTATTGTATCTCTTATGTATTAGGTGCATGAGATGGTAGTTGTGTGTAATATTCATATAGTTTTTTATTTTCCTTTAGATCTCTAGTTGGTGATACTCCTACGAGAGAGATTTATCTACAAATATATTATAATCTTCTTGATTTTTAAAATATATTGGGAAAATTTTGGAGTGTGTGTTTTTTCTCCTAAAAGAGTTTTCCCCACGTAAATCACTATATTATGGTATGAATACTATTTTTGTTAAATTATGTTTAATTTACGTAACTATTATAAAAATATGATTCTTATAAGTGGTATCAGAGCTTGATCACCATTAGTTTCAATTGTGGGTTGGTTTTTTTGAATTAATCTAGTTTGAGTGGGAACTTGTGCAGAAGATACTTTATGATCTTGTTATAGGAATTTTCAAATGACAAGTTCATTAGGGAGAATAAAGGTGAAGAATTTTTTTGGTAACAATTTTGAGATATGGAAGCAAAATATGGAAGATCTATTAATAGATGGAGATTTGTGGTATGATGTTGATGAAAATGTTTTAAGGCCCATAAATGCTACTTTGGATGTTGAATATTATGGTATAGACCATAAAACCAAGGTTCTAATCAAACTGTGCCTAGCATTATCTATTCTGAACAATGTCCATGAAGAGTCATCTGTAAAGAAATTGTGGAAGAAACTTGGTGAGATATATAAAGCCAAATATTTAGTGAATATTTTTTTCTTGAGGAAGAAATTGTATACCTTGAGGATGGAAGAGGGTGGATGAATTGCATACCACCTAGAAACATTCAATATTTTGGTGGCTCAATTGGCATCAATTAATTTAAAAATGATGAAGAGGAAAGATGTCAGACCTTGCTTTGTTCTTTTCTTGATTTGTGGGATTCTCTTGTTATGGCTATTGTGATTACTTCTATTTTCTTTGAAGTTGATGATTTTGTGGGTTATTTTCTTTCTGAAGAGATGATGAGGAAGGTATCCATCTATACCAAAGAGTCCCTAAATGATTTTGTAATACCTAATAGAAAAGGTAAGAAGAATGGGAAGTGTGATAAATCCAAGACCAAGGGGAGATCCAATTCTCCTAGAAAGGCCATAGTGATTTGTTGGAACTCTTGTAAGCCTAGACACTTTTGTAAGGAGTCTAAAAAATAAAAGAAGAAGAAGAAGAAGATATTTGATTTTTATTCTCAGTCTTAGAAGGAAGATGTTGATGCATTCATTGCAACTTTTCCCACTTGTGTAGGTAATGATGCAAGGTTAGTTGAATCAGGTGCATCTTTTCTTATGACCTCTAATAGAGATTCATTTTCTAAATATGAAGAATTTGATGGAGGTAATGTGCACTTGGGTGATGATTATTATTCATATATTATTGGTTGCGGTAAAATTTAGAATCATGTTTTTTATGGTAGAATAAAAAGGATTAATGGTGTGTTGCATATCACTTGGTTAGCACAAAATTTGTTATCTATAAGAAAACTAATAGATGCGAGTGTATAGGTATTATTTTATGATGCAAGATGCAAGATAGTTAGAGGTGCTATGGTGATCACTATGGTGTCAAATTTGGCACATTATACGAGCTTGATACATACATTGTTGAGTGTAATAGTAAGTGTTTGGCCACTTTATTGGAAGAGGTGAGGTTTCATCTTTAGTGAATTGTCATGGCTTTTGGGTACCCAAGGGTGATTTTTATTCTAAATAAAAGTTACCTACAAAGTAGACTATGTTATGGCACTAGAGACTTGGCTACACTGGAGAAAAGGGTCTAAGGACCTTGAAAAATAACCTCGTGGAAGGGTTGAATGATCATAATCTTGATTTTGATTTTTGCGAGCATTGTATTAATGGTAAACAAAATTGTGTTAAGTTTTACTCAAGTTATCATAAATCTCGTGGTGTATCTGATCTTATTCATTCTAATGTTTTTGGTCTTGTAGATGTTCCTTCATTTGAAAAAAGCTATATATCATGTTTTATTTATTGATGATTATAGTAGAAGGACATGGGTATATATTATATAAAGAGTAAATTTGAAGCTTCAGTTGATTTAAATAATTTAAAATAATGGTTGAGTTGAAGATTGGAAAGAAAATAAAATATTTGAGGACTAACAATGGCAATGATTTTTTCTCTAATTATTTTGATAGATTATGTGAAGATTGTGGTATTTTGAGACAAAAGACAACTATGTATTCTCCACAACAGAATGGAGTTGTAGAAAGATTGGACATGACATTGATGGATAAGGTTATGTTTAGTGGTGTTGGTCTAGAACAAAAAATTTAGGTTGAAGTTGTTGTCATTGTTTGGTACCTGATTAACAAGCCTCCTATATCAACTCTTGTTTATAAGATGCTTATAGAGGTAGGGTCGGGTCACAAGCCTTCATTGAGAAATCTTAAAGTTTTTGGTTGTGAGGCATATAAACATGTGCCAAAGGAGAAGCAGACAAAGTTGGAGAACAAGGCTATGAAATGTATCTTCATCGGATATAGTTATGGTGTGAAAGGATACAAGCTTTGGGATCTTGTAGCACAAAAGGTAATTTATAGTAGAAGTGTTATTTTTAGAGAAACTAAGCCTTATTTTGTTACATTGCAGCCAAAATAAAATGAATAAAAATATGTGATTCAACTTCCTTCTATGCCTAAGAAAGTTGAATCGAGACCCCTGGATAAACAAGTAGTTGAGGGGATCTCATCTAGCTTTAAATCTTCATAAGAGGAGGAAGAACCTCCAACTCGTCTTGTTTGAAGGTCTTCAAGGCATAGACAACCACTTGAAAGGTATTCACCTGATGACTAGAGATGTATTTTTCTTTGAATACTAACATGGATGAACCTAGATTTATAGAAGAGACATTAAGTATAAACGATACAAAATCCTAGAAGATTATTATGGATGAAGAAATGAGAGCTTTGAAAAAAATTATACATGAGATCTAGTACCATCTCCTAAAGGATGAAAACCTATTAGTTTCAAATGGGTGTTCAAGAAAAATATTGATCTAGATGGAGGTATTGATAAATATAAAGCACAATTGGTTGCAAAGGGTTACTCTCAAGTTGAGGGTATTGATTACGTTGAGATATTTTCTCCTATTGGAAAAATTATATCCATTAGATTCTTACTTTCTATTGTTGTTTCTTATGATCTAGAGGTTGAGAAAATGGATGTGAAAATGACTTTCCTTCATGGTGATTTCGAGGAGGCTATTTTTATGACATAGCTAAAACACTACATGGTGAAAGGTAAAAGTAATTTTGTTTGTAAATTTAAGAAATATTTGTATAGCCTCAAACAAATTCCTAGGATGTGGTACCAAAAATTTGATACATATATGCTGAGTTTGGGATTTGAAAATTCTAAATCAAATCACTATGTTTATTCTAAAACTAATGGTGATCATTTCTTGTTTATTGCAGTATATGTTGATGATATATTATTATTGGTAAAGAGAAATGAATGATTTTAGAACTAAAGTCTTAGCTTGGAACTAAGTTTGAAATAAAGATCTTGGTGCACCTAAACATGGTCTTGGGATGGAAATAAGAAGATATAGAGTGAACAAAAATTTATGGATTTTCTAGAGTGAGTATGTCAACTCAATTTTATAGCGGTTTAACATGTATGATTGTAGACCATTGTGTGTTTCTTTTATATTTGGAATGAAGTTATCTACTTCAAATTGTCCAACATTCCCATTGAAGATGGAAGACATGAGAAGAGTACCTTACTAGAGTGTAGTTGGAAGTTTGATGTATGTTATGGTCTACATTAGATTAGACATTTCCCAAGCAGTGGGAGTTCTTTCCAGATATATGTCTAATTTGTTGAGAAAATGTGTCTCAACCTTGCAATTACATAAGTTAATGTTGATACATAAGGTATTGTTCATCCAACGATGACGGGGGGTGCAGGGGGTCTCCCCCCGAGAGGGGTCCGAGGGAAGTGCCCCCGAAAGGAAAATTTTATTTATATTTTATTATTGTAAATTTGGACCATTCATCATTATGTCTCATATCGATTGGCGACCAATATTTTATTATCTTGACTTTCCCTAGTAGGAAAAAGCCTATTTTATGAGGGCATTGTATTATGGTTTTGTAGTGTGATGTATTTTGAGAGTCTAATGGCAGTCGTGTTGCCTCCAGATCTCTGGTTGGTGATACTCCTGTGAGAAGCTTGTTCTGCAAGTATATTGTAATCTTTATGATTTCTAAATAATATATTGGGAAGCTTTTGGAGTGTGGGGTTTTTCTCCTAAAGCGTTTTCCCCACGTAAATCATTGTGTTGTGGTATGTATGATATTTGTTTTTATTTTTGTTTAAGTTTTTGTAACCGTTAAAGATCTATATATTTTTTGAATTATTCTCCTCTCAAGATTAGTGTAGGAAGTTGTTCCGCTACCTTAGCTTCCTTACATAATCTTGGTAAAGTTCATTAGGATGCAATTAAAAGATTCTTCAGATATTTATAGGGCACCTCAAAATATTCCTTGTGTTACCATGTTAATATGGTAGGAGATGGGAATTTGATTGATATTCATGGTTATGTGGATTTAGATTGGGTAAGTGATGTTAATAGCATACAATCCACCAGTGCTTACGTGTTTACTTTATTTGGTGGTACAATTAGTTGAATGAGTAAGCGATAGGATGTGGTTGCTTTGTCCACTACTAAAGTTGAGTATATGGAAGCTACTCACACTTGTAAACAAGTCATTTGTCTTAAGATATTGTGTTCAAATATTGGAATAAAACAAGGTTTAATAATAAATTTTTTGTGACAGTCAGCATACAATTTTCCTAGCTAAGAATCTGAAATTTCATGCCAAGACCAAGAACATTGATGTACAATATTGTTTTTTCAAAGATATGGTCAAGGATAGTGGGGCGAAGGTGGTTAAGGTAAAGACTTTGATGAATGTTGTAGATTTATTAACAAAGCATGTGAGCAAAAATAAGTTCAATTTTGAGTCTATGGGCCTCATGGACTCTAGTGATTAAATTGTGATGTTGATACTCCCTTTGCTCTTGCAATGTGTTCAACATGTGGGAGAATGTTAGAAAAATAGTGTCTCAACCTTGCAATTGAATGAGATTACTATATATATTAAGTTTACATTTGAGTATGGATTGGTCCAAAAAAATTCCCAAAGCTACAATTTGGCTAAATGAGCATGCTCATAAAGTTTTATCATGTGATCACATTTGGATTTGAAGATGTTTCTATTTTGAAAGTTTCAAAGTCCAGTTGTAAGGCATTAGAATGGTTTTTTGGGCCCGAAAGTGGTTGTAATCAGTAAAGCAGATTATAGAGCTTGATAGAGCACTTCATGAGTGTTTTGATTATTCATCAATTAGACTCTTAGATAATATATTATGGCCTCTTGAAGTTGGGTCTCCTAAAATGGGAGATGTAATAACATTTTGAACACATAAATGAGTTGTAAGGGGGAGTTACACATGTTGGTGTGCATTTTTACACATCATAGGGCATATTTAGTTGGAGATAGATTGGGCACCACTTTTTGGATAGTTTTAGCTCATGATTTTGTAATACCGTTTGACAGTTTCATGTATTGTATCTCCTATATATTATGTGCATGAGATGGAGGTTGTGTGTAAGAGTCATATAGTCATTGAATTGCCTCTAGATCTTTGGTTGGTGATACTCCTATGATAAATCTTGCTCTATAAGTATATTGTGATCTTCTTGATTTTTGAATAATATATTGGGAAAATTTTGGAGTATGGATTTTTTCTTCCAAAAGGGTTTTCCCCATGTAAATCATTATGTCGTAGTATGAATGTTATTTGTGTTAATTTATGTAACTATTATAAATATCTATTTTTTTTTGCATAACCCTCCTCTCAAGATTAGTGTAGGAAGTTGTTTCATTACCTTAGGTTCCTTAGAAAGACATGGGGTAGGTATGTGAGATAAATGCACAAGCCTCATTGTAAATTTATAAAAGATGGAAGGGTCAAAGGAAAATTCACTTGTGAAAATTGATAAGAGTGTGAGGAGAATTGCAATTGAAAGGATAATTATAGAACACGAATAAAACAAAGAAAGTCACTATCATGGCCACTCCAATTCTAATTGACATGGCACATAAAATATACCATAAATACAAGAAGTATTCATTGAAAGGCATGAAGTTGGACCTTGAGGATGCATTCTCATTTATTTCCACCAATTTCCTTTATGTAAAATATGCAAGGAAGTACGATGAAATCACCCTCACTAAAATTGATCATATAAACTTCAATCCTCTTTACAAGACATTATTAAAACTAGGGCATGGAGAATACTTGTCCTAATACCAAAAAAATCCCAACATAAAGCTTGACACATGAAATTATTTCCTAAATTTCATGGTAGAGCATGCATGGGTAATAATAATTGTAATATCCATTATGATTATATATACCTAGACAAACAATACCATATTACAAAGGAGGTGATATATGTGGTAATGGGGTTACATAATAAGGGATACATTCCATCAAAGAATAATATTAATAATGAAAAATTTATTGAGATTATAAGCACCATGATAGATGGAATAAATCCTTATGTGTCAACAATTTTTAACCTATGATATAATATGTAACCCTGGGCATCATGCAAATATTTACTACACAAATCGAAAGGGTTTTGCAACTAGCACCACTATATTCAAGACCTACCAGATGAAAATGAAGGGAAGGAGAAATATTTGTGTAAATTAGTGTGAGATTAACTGCTAGAGAATATTTAATGCACAAAGAATATAGATAGCTATTCATTCTAGTATGGTTTTCTTATAATTTATCTAATATTCTATTTCATGAATAAATTGCCTAGTTTTTAAGAAAAATATAGATTCAAGGCATTATTATGGCCTCCCAAATCAATGCATATGTTAAACACTTTAAGGATAATGTCTCCTATACTAAAGATTTTTGGGATTTCTTTAAATATTTTTAGCAAGAAATATAGTAGAGAGATATGATATCGTCCATAATAGCTATGAATATGAAAACCAAGTAACCTTTATTGCAAACAAGGATCATGTATTTATATAGGTAGTTAAACCAAGTACTTCTTTGTTAAATCCCCTGCCATATGAAGTAAAAAATGATATTGTAGAAGAATATGTACATGTAATTTTATCCCTTCCAAGAGATCCAAAGGTGGAAAATTTTAGCACATATAATGAATTCATGGATAAATACAAATAGCGGGATATAAAACACATGTAGAAGAACAAAGAGAAGTTACTAAATGCAAGGGTTTTCATTTAAACCCAAACTCACTAGTACTAATAGTAATATATGTTTCTTCCACTACGAAAGGAGGACCATCACAAGTATTCAACACATGACACCTCAAGTCAAAGTCCCCTAGATTTCATATCAAATATTCCCAAACATAAAAAAATATGAGTAAAGATAAGTTGGAGAAGTGTTCCTCACCAACTACTACTACAAGAAGGAAACTACCAACACACCTTTCCTCACCACAAAAGCAAGAAAAAATAACCTATCTCCAATAAGGAAAGCAACAAAGGCCCCACTATAGATGAGTAATGAGAAGAAAAGATAAAACCTCACAACCAAAGAGAAAGTAGAAAGCTAAGAGGGAGTATACTCTTGTGCAAATAATAAAAGATACAAAATAAGAGGATGTGATAGTAAAAAAAGAAGAGATAGGTACAAAGAAACCACCTCCAAACAAATCAAAGGGATTTATGAAGGAGGAAATTATCATAATAACAAGAATACAAGTAGAGAAGAAATAATGGGCAAAAATGGGAATTAATGGATGCCACAAAATTATATGTTGTTACTCACCTCATATATCATCTTGACAACCACACAAATTTATCCATTGGTAAAAGCAAAAAATAAGGGGATAATTGAAACAATTGGGTTAGATTTTATATTAGTTACACCTCAAACCATGACAAAGATAATCAAATATTTCTTAGAATAATTGGTCAAGATTATGGTATAGAAAAGAGAAAGAGTGGTAAGGGAAAATAGAGAAATAAGGAAAGAAGCCTTATAAATTTTTGGTATAAATTCACCAAAAATAAGGAAAAATTAAAATAACCACAACAAAAAGAATTGAGATCAAAACATACAGTGGACACAAGAAATTGAAGCAATAGAAAGGGTTAAGAAGGAAACTATAGAAGTTACTATACGGAACTTTACCACACTACTATAGAAGAAAAATATGAGGCATTATAAACATAAGAACAATACATATTGTAGGAGGAGAAATAATAAGATGAAGTACAAACACAATATTATTTAGTAGAATGTAATATCCTAAGCTAAAATTAAGGAATATATTTTATGAATTTAAAAATTGGGCTTGAATATTGTTAGTCACTCAAGGACTGTGTGGAAAGGTCTTAACAAGGAATTAGTTAGATAAAGTACCTTATTCACACTAGAAAGGGTAAACCATATAGGAAAAAGACATGTTCACACCAACACCCCCCCTTAAGTGTGACTTAGGAAGAAGTAAACAAATGCAAGAATTCATAGATGGGTCCCAACAACTAGGCCATGTTAGGTACCCATGTGACCCATGTAAAAATTACAATCTCACAAACGAAGAACAAGAGAAATCCAATGGGATAAAACTACTCCCCAAGTGAGAGAAAATACAAGAAAAAATATCTCTAGAAGATGAGATGGACAAAACCCCATGTGAGGAAAAAATCCCCCCATAAGAGAGAAGAGATACCATAAAACTCCTCCTCAATGTAAAATCAATACCAATGGTAGATACTCAAAACTAGATGTAGAAGATGGTCCACGATCATCGATCAATGTTTCTTCCCTTAGGAAGAAACAAAATCAAAGGTGTATGGATGATGTATTCCCATTACTAAAAGGAATGAGTGAAGAAAAATCAAGATGTATGAAGTCTTTGAAAATTGTGCATGTGTCTCCATGTCGATGTCAAAAATTGCCACTAATAAGTTGGGTATTCCAAGCCACATTGATGAAGATGACAACCCAAAATCTAGTAGATATGAATGAAGAAAAAAATTCAAGACTCAAGTACCTCTTTTGAAGACAAATATAAATCCTATAAATGCAGCTCAAAAGTATCCACACTCATTTCAAACTATGATGAATAATCATGTGGAGAATGAACACGAGTATTTGAATGTTCCCTCACAACAACTAAAGAAGAATAAACTCCATCAAAGAGAAGACGAATACAACCAATGGTGTCTCCCAATTATAAAGTGCGAGACTCCAAAAAAAAACCTACAATGTCAATCAAGTATTCATCGAGAGTAGCCATATTCAGAAGACAATGTATATCCTATTACATTGAATCATGGGTAGCAACATAAGCATCATCAAATAGAACAACATATGGAGGAGATGAGATCTCAATGCATGTCATTGGACTAAATTTTTCATCCCAAAATGATCTTGTGTACACAAAATATTCTTGAGTGTGAACAACAAATGAATTTGTTGATGTTGGTTTAGAAGAATTCAGTTGACTAATGCCATTGACAATGCAAAGTTGTCTCAACTCATGAAGATCATACACAAGATGCAACTCATCAAGTTCATTTTGCATGCATGTTAGGAAAAGGCGTGTTGTCCACCTTGCATAATTTTATAATATAATTTAATATTATTTTTGGTACACCTAGGGGATCTGTGGATGTGCGCACCACATGGGATTGACATTCTTAGGGCCATTTTATGTGTTGTATGCAACATTGGGATAAATATTTAATATTAGAAAAAACTAGTACCAAAATGTAAATTTTGGGGTAAATGGTTTTACATAAGCTCATGGTATTAGTCACATGGTTTATGTGATACCACTTGGTGGTTTTATGCAAGCTTATGTCTATAAAAGAAAGTACATGTGTATTGTGTAGTTGTCTAAGGTTGGCTATTTTGGCTAAGGTTGGCTATTATGGGGTTGAATTGTGAGAGCATCTCTTGTATATTGCATATGCGAGGGTTTGAATCATGACATGGAATATGTGGTTACATGCCTATTCACATGGAGTACATGTAAAGAACTTGATGTTTCAAAGGTATTAATGGATACTCTGAATGTATAGTAATGATTTCATTTTTGAATAATACATAAGTGATGGATGCTTTTGCAAGCTTGGTTTTTCTCTCTTGAGGGTTTTCCCAAGGTATATCTTGTTTCATCTTTGATGGTGTGTTGTCTGTTATTTTGCATATGAATTTTTAATACTTGTTTGTATAGATTTCTATATTTTAGTTATGTGGAAATTGTCATAGATAGTTGCAAATTTCCTTTCATTTGGTATCAGAGTCATGGTTGTTGTTGGTATAACCCTTGTATGAGTAGATATGGTGTATAGTTGAATCCAAGGTTTTGCAGGATAGAATGACTAAATTATAAGGTATGAGGGTTTTGTGTAGGTTTCTTTTATAGATTTGAGATTTTGGGTTGTAGATTTATGGTTATTTTTTGCAAATGTAGGTTTATGAATCTAAATTAGAAAAAGGTTTTTTTCTAGGTGTTTACGATGAGGGTTTTGTAGGGGAATTATCATAGATAACCCTTGGTAAAAATAGACCTCACCATTGGATCCAAGAGGCTTGAGAGATGAAGATTGACATAAAATATGGACTATTTTGGTTATTGAAAAAAATGCATTTTTTTGCCCCAATGAGCTTATCATACAACCATATAATTCATCTACAAAGGCAATTTTTTAATTTCGTATGCATAGATTTTAAAAAATAATAATAATTGGGGGGATATTTGAACCCATCTTACTTTCCTCGAATTGGGTAGTACACAAGGGTGTCAATCCTTATCGATGATTGTTAGCTATCATTTGGTGGGCTTGGGTTGGCAGGGCTAAGCCTCGACCTAGCCCTTGGTCTTGTGGAGCAAAAGCTAGCCCCCCATGGGCTATTAATATATATATATATATATATATATATTTTTTTTTTTGAAATACATATTGAAATCTACCACTGCCCGCGCTACCCAGCCAACAGTGTTGTCGGTCAACCATCGATGGACCACCACAGGGTCACCAACTAGCCAACCACATAGAAGAATTGGTGAACTTTTTTCCAAGAGGCATAACTTTTACATTGAATATTGGATTTTTAACTTCTTATAGCCATTGGAAAGGTACTTTTGAGCACTACATTGTAGTATCAATGGTTTTTATAGATTTTTATGTTTTAATAGATAAATTATTGTTGGAAGTTGGATGTTCTTTTTCAGAATTGGGGAGGTCATAACTTGTGCATTCAAAGTCGGATTGTGGACTTCTTATAGTCGACATAATTTTTTTTTAAAGCACTACATAATGGATTCGGTTTGGATATGTTTTAATGTGATTTATTTTTTATTCTATTTGATATATTTATGGATTTCTATGACTATATTCTTTTGTAAGTTGATTGACATATTGGTTTCTCTTGACAAGAGATGGTTATATTCATGAGATTTGGAGATGTTGACATCTTGTTACCATAGAGGACTCTTGGAGTCTTTGGTTAAGGTGTTGGTTATGATTTTTCATTTGACATGTGATCCTTATTTTATAGGATGTTTTTTTATTGTGCCATGATTTACTCTTGTTTTCTATCATAGAGTTTTTGCATGATACATGCGCTCTTGGGAGCATGATATATTCATTTGAGCTTATGATCTTTTGAGGAGATGATAGATCATGATGTTATGATCTATTTCTAATTTCATGGTTTAATTTTTGGCATTGATCTTGTTGGTTCTCTTGGTATTGAGTATTTGGTCATTTTCTTTGGAGCTTCATGATAGTGCTATGTTACATTTAGATCTTAGCATGGATTGATTGGTTATAGGTGCTCATGTATACTTGGATACTTTGGTGAAGCTAGAATATCTCTTATTGTTTAGAGACATGTTGAGATGATTCTCTTTGATGAGGTTTCAACAAAAAAATCAAGAAGCCTACACCTAGATATGGACGTGAGTTCATGATATAATTTTAAAGGAGATTGTTCTTGGAGTGATTCATGATGACTTGGTTATTTTGGAGGAGCATTCTCATTCCCTAGTCTTGGTCTACTTGGTGGATAGTCATTTGAGAGTCTTATTTTTAGATGCATTGTATTTATGCTTTGCTTTTCATGGATATGGATCTTGAGCTATGGTTATTTAGTTCTAGATGGTTCATTTGTAGGATGTTTGGAATGTTTATATCCTTGTGCATATGAGTTCATTTATGATGTTACTCATTGATAAGGATTTTTAGATGTTAATATTGGGCTTATTCCCTTGGTTTGGGAATGAATTATGGGGCTTTATCTTCATTTGGTTTGAGATACATACATATTGGTTATGGTTATATGTGGATAATTCTTATCTCTTTGGTCTTTTATTAAGGAGAGCATACTTGTCATAGCTAAGTAATTTAAAATGTGTGTGTAGGATGATATGCTACATGCTTTGATTCGTAGGTTCTCTCTTTAGTCTTGTTCTTCCTAGATGTTTGTATTCACGTGACATTGGAGTTGAGGTGTATGTGGAGATATGGTGATCACTATGTTTATGGTTATGTTCTATTTATTGTTCTTTGATTATGACATGGAGGTTCCTTAATCTCTTTATTTTATTGAATGTGGAGAACTTGGGAGAGATATAGAGACTAGTGGTGAGAGTTGTATTGCATCTGATTTGTTTACAGGTTGTGCATATCTTTGTGGATGTTTCTTCGTACTACATGATATTTATTATACCTTCTATGAGATGATATTGGTGGATATTTATTTGCCTTGATCATTTTCAAATTTTAGATTACCCATTGAGTAGGAGTTCTTGGATGTATATGCTCTTCATTGACAAGTTTGATACATGGATCTTGTGGATTGCGGATTGGGTTGGATATATTGATGGCATGATATTTACCTATTATGATGTGTATAACTTAGTTTTAAGGTATGGTTAGTTGGATGTATTAATGACTAGTTATGGTTTTGATTTCATCTATGTTGATTATTTGTTGATAACTATTGATGCATACTTGTTACCATTGGATTTAGTGTTTATGTTTGGATATTATTTTGAGGTGGGACTTATGCTTCTATGTGAAAATTAGTGTGACATATCTTTGGATGAGATCTTATATTTTATGCATTGTCTTGATAGAGGATGAGATGATTCATTTTTAATATGGAGATCACCTTGATTATTGTTACAATTATCTTGATAGATCACATGGAGATATTTGATTCCTTAATGATACATGTTGATTATAGAGGTTATTCTGTTGGATAATTGACTTTAATTTTTACCCCTTATGCAATGCATATAACAAGTGGGAAAATTTTAGGAAAAAGTGTATTGTCTACCTTGCATAATGTTATAATGCAATTTAATATTATTTTTGGTGCACCTAGGGGATCTAGGGATGCATGTGCATCACATGGGTTTGATATTCTTAGGGCCATTTTATGTGTTGTATGTAGCATTGGGATATTTAATATGTGTTTGCACATTGGGAAGATATTTAATATTGGGAATACTTAGTACCAAAAAGAAAATGTGGGGGGAAATGGTTTTGTAAGCTCATGGTATTAGTCACATGGTTTATGTAATACCACTTGGTGGTTTTGTGAAATCTTATGTCTATAAAAATAAGCACATGTGTAGTTTTCTAGGGTTGGGATATTTAATATGTGTTTGAACATTGGGAAAATATTTAATATTGGGAATACTTAGTACCAAAAAGAAAATGTGGGGGGAAATGGTTTTGTAAGCTCATGGTATTAGTCACATGGTTTATGTAATACCACTTGGTGGTTTTGTGAAATCTTATGTCTATAAAAATAAGCACATGTGTAGTTTTCTTGGGTTGGCATGTGAGATCATCTCTTGTATATTTCATATGTGAGGGTTTGAAGCATGGTATGGGATGTGTGGTTACATGGTTTCTCACATGGAGTGCATGTAGAGAGCTTTATGTTTCAAATATATTCCCGAAGACTCTAAAGATGCATTGTAATGATTTTGTTATCGAATAATATATGAGTGATGGATGTTTTTGGAGGTTAGGTTTTTCCCTCTTGAGGGTTTTTCTAGGGTATATCTTGTGTCATATTTGATGGTATTTTTTCTATTCTTTTGCATGTGAATTTTGAATACTTATTTGCATAAACTTATCTATTTGGGTTATGTGGAAATTTTTTAAGATGACTGTGAATTTCCTTTCAATGCATTCATCTATCTTATGTATTTTTTTCGACAATAATCATATTTAATTTTCCATGGATTAGGATACATGATTACAATAAGAAAAAATACAAGATTATCCCACAATTATTTAGTCATGAGACCCTCCCAAGAGTATGATTTGGTACTTTATATATAGTGCAATTATAATACCAAAATTGCTTTATAGAGTTTAAAATGGCAAGATGGATCAAATATGGAAAATACAATATTATCTCAAAATGATATTCTCAAATTTAAATTCCAATTTCTTGATATAATCTTAGACTAAAAATGAAGCCTTCCAAAAGGAGAAAACTTCTCTAGGTGGTCTAAGTTATCAACCATAATGCAAAAATATAAAAATATGAATACAAGATACTTAGGGATCAATTTGGGAAAACAAACATGGATAGAACTATAGAGATTCTCAACACCTTTCCAATTTCACAAGAATCAAAAAAATTGGATAAACAAATAAAAAATTATGAGCTCAAAGTTTCAAAAAGGAATATTTGACTTCAATCATCAACAAAATTCACTTACAAAAAGACATGGAAAAATGACTTGCACCACTACAAAGTGCTCAAAACCAACTTTATGAAAATATATCAATTGAAAAATCCAACTCTCAGATCAAAAGTTATGATTTCTCTTAAAAAGAGTCTGATTTGGCTTGCAGAAATGACCGTTTTGGCAAAAGAATTTTTCCTCAGATTTATCTTGCACCAAAATAAGACAAGATATATATCAAAATAGGGGTTTTTGGGCCTTCTAGACACAATGGTAAAATTTCTTTAACCTTAAAGTGCTCCAATAAAAGGATGTTCACCATATATGAGCTCAAACCCATGTAGATTTTGCCTCACATGTCCAATTTGAACAAAACAAAAGGCAAAATTGACTTTCTTGGACACCCCAAACTCAATGATGAGCTTAGATTTACACCAAAAATCTCCAAAATAAACCTACAATTACAAAGCCACAAAGAGGAACTCCCCCAAAATTTGATATTTCTATCAATTTTTATCCTTCAGGTCATCATATGATGCAAGAGAAGAGCATACTCAAATTTTAAAGATCCATCAAAATTTGTAACAAAAAAAATCTCATGCACAAATAACTCTCAAATATGAAAAGGGTATTTGCATTTTTGAAGCTCTGATACCATGTTAGAATCACTCAATGACTTAAACTCCCAGGATCACCTACAAAACCAAAATATCCTTCCACAAGAGAGAAAACAAAAAGCATAAATTTGCAATAATGGATGCAAATATATCATATTAGATGTGATCAATGAATGCAATACTATACAATACACACATGCAATATAAAATGTGCATATGAGACCTTTCTTATATAAGCAAGGTTGAGAGATAAGACAAACTAGGATGACGACAAGTGTCTTAATCCTATGTCATGTGATAACTAGGGTATACGATAATAAAATATCACATGATAAATAAGATTTATAGAAAGATTCCTAAATCACTTGAAGTAAACTTAACATGTGTGAAAAGGTCCTAACTAGGAACTAGTTAGATAAGTACCTTGTTCACACTACAAAGAGTAAATTGGATAGGAAAAACCCCTGTTTATACTAGAAAATATCTAAGACCATAAAATTATAAAGCTTAGATTATATTAATATTTATATAACAAAAATAAAAAATCTGAAATATATTGCACATTTCTTTATATTCCCCTAAAATGCATTAATGTTTACATAGAAACATTTATGACTTAGGAGTATACTCTAGTTTTTAATATTTAACCTAGTATGAAAAACACTAATTGATTTCTTGTCAACTCTAGCAAACCTAAAATATTGCCTTACATCTATATTAATAACATTAAACCATAATATTGTAGACTAGGTTTGTAAATAGAAGACATTGCATATGAGATAATTAGCCACAATCTACTAAACCTAGATTACAAAGTGTGGATATTTACATTAATGATGGATATCTAGTTTATAGATTAGGTCTAAAAGATTGATAAAAATATTGTAGAACCTTTCCCCATTATACAAATTCACATATAATTTACAAAATATTGTAACAACAATGAATATAAATCATAACTTCATATATCAATAAATTTGAGAACCCCTGATCATAGATAAAAGTTTGTGTTCATTAATATGATTAAATTTTATTTACAACACACACGAATGTTATGGGAAGTTTATTATATTCACAAAAGAAAGTGCATTACAAATGATGCATTAGTATCTTTCATGGAATGGGGGGACTTTGGTCAATATTTACACCCTTATGCACTTTTATCTAGCTTGACTGAGTGTATAACTACCACCACAAACACCTATGGAATAACTTATTCTCTCAACAAATGTAAGTGCCAAGTCATATTATTGTCATCATTGTTGGCCACCATTAAATATGAACATGATCTTTGAATGGAATCATTCCTTAAATCAATAGGGGTTTCATCCTCAACCACTCTCAAACTAGTAGGGATTTTGTCCTCTTGTCTATATAGATCCTTAGGTTTTCATCCTTGAACCTATTCATCTAAAAATACGTTCTCAAGATAGTTCTAGTTAGGTTTTGTGTATGTTCAAAGATGTAGGAGACAAAAGGGGGCACCCGTACCTATCAACATTGTTTTCCTTTGAAATAAGGCCAAAATACATATCCACATACACATAAAGGTATTGGAAAGGTATGAAGGAAGATACTCAAAATCTGTAACAAATCCAACATTAATAGCATGAATATCTATGGCCACAAATGCTAACTATCATATTAATGGAAGCTATTGTAGTATACTCATATCTTGAGATAGAAAATACATATGGAGCCACATCCTCCAAGTAAATAATCTTGTTGATGATAAAAACATATATAGAAACACATGTTTGAGAATAAGCATCATGACACACTTACATGTGTCAAGCAGTAGGTGGCATGAACAATAAGAAATTACAAGACTGGTTAGAGTTGCCTAGGGTATTAGAAATACTCCACAATTCATACCAAAATTCAAGGATTAACGTTTAAAAGTGAGGTATGATGGTGCTCGAGGAATGCTAACTCCTCGAAAAAATATTCTGAAGGAGAAAGGTTTGATTAAGAGGCATGACAATATGAACAAGTCTGGTAACTTGAAAGGAGGGAATGAAGGTGGAGGATGGTCATGACGTATGCTTGAATGGGGAAGTCTGAATCCCCAATGAAAGTAAATAAAAAAGTGGAATTGGGAGGATAATCATGCTAGAAAGGGAAAATTAGAAACTTTGATGGCTTATGTTGACTTATAAAATTGCACATGCCTTCATACTTAGAAATTTTATATCTTAAGTAGATGCATGGGGATGAAGGGGAAGAAATTGTACACAAATTTGGACTAGGGAGAACACTAGTGATATGAAATGTGCATTTTGGACAACATATATTATGAAAAAAAGGGACATGACAAGTTCGCCCTGCTCAAATTTGCTTTTCCTCAAGCAACTATAAGTTTAAGTCTCCATTTCCTCATGTTTGCAATTCTCTACAAATATCAATTTCTTGATTCTTCCTATGTTTCCTCCTTTGTAGGTGGGTTCCTCCAATGAACTGGATAATTTATGATGACTTCCTATCCTAAATTTTCACACCTATGACTTGAGTCAAATAGAAAAAAAAATCAATCATCTATATACCTCCTTTTGATATGATGAAGAGTGAAAACATCCATAAAATCCCATAAGACCCAAGTCTTCCACATTTTAAACTTCCATATTTTTTTTGGTGATTCTTCATACAAGTAATGACTTTGGGAGTTACTTCATCACACTTATGCTATACAACACTATTATTCACTTGGAGCCGTCCTTGATATCTTCTTGTGGAGCTCATCACTTCCTCAATAGGGTGGAGGAGTTTAATACCCTTCCTCATATATGGACAATAATCTATGTCTTGTTTTTTGTGTAACATAATGGCAAAATATGAGCATCAATTCTTTCTCTTCTACTTAGTTTGTATCTTGGTGAGAATGGATATGAATTTGAGTTGCTTCTCTCAAACTCATTGGTATTCTTGAAGTGCCTTTGCACTATGTCAAAAAATTCCTTTGAAAGATTTAATAAATAATTATCTCATTTTTCTTGGAATGTCACCATGGCATTCCCAAAAGTATGTCCGTCTCTCTTAGACTATTATCATGTAATTTACCTTTTGTTCCAAAATATTCTTACCATGATGCCACTAGTTTTAACTTTTGAAAATTGGTGTGAATTAGAATGTTTGGGGGCTAGTAAAAGTTTGTAACTATAAAGAGATAGAGAGGGACAGGAAAAAAGATAGAGACATAGAGATATAATTTAGCACTATAAGTATATTATATATAATTTAATTATATATTATTATAAATTTAATAATTTTTAATATAAAATATAATATATAATAAGTATAACCATAATAATATATATTTTTTAAATAAAATTTATTTTGTGTTATAAAATATAGGGGGCATGTTTGATGTAAAACTATCACTTGCACTTAAAGAAGGTGCAAGGATTATGCCAATAGAAAACTATATGCATGCTATTATATTAGAGAGTATGTGTTTGTGCCTAGGTGTGTATGGACATCATATGCTACAAATTCTAGTTGCACGTGGTTGGATTAAACAATTAATAATAAGTTCTAATTAATGGAATGGAATAAATTTAGACAAGTATATATTCTTTCCTTCAAGAAATTAAGTATTATCTTATTTTGAAATATTTGTATGCAAATTTAAAACATAAAGCAATGCAATGATATCAAGTTTCCACAATCCATAATGTTCTTTGCAATGATTTCTGGCTTAGATTGTGTGAGATTTTTTGCATCAACGTTTCAGATCACACTCCATGATCCATCATCAGGATGAAAATTTTCTCCTTTAGCTCTGCTCTCATCCTGATGATGGATCACAGAGTGTGATCTGAAACGTTGATGCAAAAAATCTCACACAATCTAAGCCAGAAATCATTGCAAAGAATAAAGCAATGCAACTGAAAAAAGAAAGTTACCATCAAATTGGTAAAAAACACTCCAAATGGAAACAAAATGTTCCCATCTAGTTGGAAAATCAATATTTATTTGGCTTTTATGTGATAAGTGAGATTTTGGAGGATTTTACCATTAAATAGTAGTTGATTTACCATTAAACAGTAGTTGATTTACCTTTAAACAGTAGTTGATTTACCATTAAACGACACCATAAACTTGTTTTCGATGACTCCATAGTGGTTTCTAGGCGTGAGACTTGTTTCAAGCTCAAATCTCACATTATATGTAGCCTATCAGCTAAACTAGTGTATTTGAATATAGAAAAATAAATACAACTTGAAAACATATTAAATTTATTGTTACACATAAAAGTAAGTTTCTATAATAGTAGATTTAAAATTTTAAAAAAATTGAGATCTTATTTAAAATTTATTATGTAGGTCATTGTAAAATGTCTTTTTGAATAGTAAAATAGAAAGAAAATTAATCAAGGTAAAAGGCATGAATCAATAGTATCAACCACCAACTACCTAAAACTCAAGCTCTAAAGACCCTAATCCAACAATGACGCACAAATGAACATAGAAAAATAAACAAATAAAACACTATTACCATAATTCCTATGCCATGGTTAAATCACCTTCATTGCTCTTCTCCATTTTGCTTTATATTCTAGCTTGCCCTGAGATTTGTAGTATGCAATAATAAGCCTAGTGATAGTGACAACAAAATATCAAAGATAGTGGTTGTTGTTAGCCTTGAAATGAAAGGGATATGTCTCTTTTATAGAAAACCAAATTTGAAAGAAGGGGCAAAGATTAAATGATGAAGATCAATGGATGAGATTGCTTTGAGAAGGAAATTAGGTTAGGGCAAAAATAGGGTTTAGTTAAGGATGGACAATGGAGATTAAAAGGTAATAAAATCTCATCAAAGGTGGTTATTTGAGATAAGCATAAAATTTGGCACAGAAAAGGAGGTGGCTTAAGTAAATTAAATAATTATAAAATTATTTAATTTAGGAGGGAAAGTGAATAACTAAATAATTAAAACAATTATTTAATTATAGAAGAAGAGAAAAATTTTGACTTTTAATTAAAATAACTTTTAATTAAAAACAAAAGAAAGGACAAATTAGTAAATAATTAAAATAATTATTCAATAGTGGAGGGAAAAATAGGAAAATAATTAAATAAATAGGATTTATTTAATTATAGAAGAAGAGGCTAATGAATAATTAAAAAATTAAAATAATTATTTAATTATAGAAGGTAAATGAAAACAAATAATCAAATAAATAAAAATTTATTTAATTATTGAGAGAAATGATTAATTAGTGACGCAAGTAAATAATTATTAATTTATTTAATTAATCAAATCAAGAATAAAAGAGAAAATGAATTAATTAAAATTATTAAATTAATAGAAGAATATGACTTTAGATAATAATTAAATTATTTAAATTATTTAATTATGTAGGGAAGAAGGGGAATTAATGTGGAAAATGGTGTTGGCGGGCCTAGGATATTTTTCAGTGTCTACATTTTGCCCCTCTTTGATACAATGTGAAGTCACCTAAATGTTGTATCAAAAAACAAATAAATTCAGCTCAATACATGTCTTAGTGTGTTGTGATGACGATGGGATAGACCTATGCCCCCTTGAAAAAATTTGCAAATTTTGAAAGATTTTCAAAAAAATTGAAAAATTATTCCAACAAGCAAATCTGACAATGCACAATGTGTTTATAGCAAAATATTTTAGTTTCATGGCCTCTAGAGTGTTCACATTAGGGTTTAAGCTCAATATTAGATGCATCCAGTAAAAACCCTACCCTAGGGGGGTATGAATAGGATTTTGGGGGGTAAAATTGGTCATTTGTGCATTTTAACTTGAGTGAATAGTGAGTTTTGAGAGTGACTTTGTTGCGGAGTTGTTGCCAAAATGTCTCCTGTACCACACACCTCGCATCTCGAATTTAGGGCTCGGACCTATAGATGGCTAGAGGACTCCGAGGACGTAGTACGTACCCCTTTCCTTGTGATTTTGTCATTTTTAGTAGCTTTTAGGGCTCCAACAAGGGAAAACAAATGTGGTGCACGCCATGCATCGCAACTATTGCCGTGTTCACTGTAAGTGGGGGCGGTTCAACACATTTGCTTGGTGTGACACATGTTGGTCAGAGTCTCCCAAATTGCGGTTGACTCACAAATGTTGTTTGGAATGACGCAAGTGATGTGGTGCGTCACATTTGCGGAGGGGTGTGATGCATGTGTGTTTTCGCGACACAACTACTGGTTTGTAAGCCGCATGTGTTTTTTGTGACACATGTGCTTGACAGTGCGACACATCTGAATTTGTAAGTCACATATGCAAATGTGTGACAGATTTGACTGATAAGCCACATGTGTTAGACAGTGTGACACATTTGACCATTTAGGTTTTTGCCCCAGTTTTGGATAAAAGTTCTTCTGTGATTGAGGTCGAATAGGTTTGCGTAGAGTTTTCGATTGACATAATGTGTTTTCTTGTGATCACAGGTGAGATACGACCCCATCTATACTCGAGAGAGTCCCCCCTCGACATTCAAATTATGAGACCGATTGCTTGATGAGGAGAAGGATCAACTACACGCCCTCAATTTATATTATGTTACTTTCATGCTCGTGATTAGGGATAACAAGGGATTGTTGAACAACTCCTTCCACCTACCTACAAGAGAAACTACTGTGACACTAGAGGATGTATGGCGGATTTTTCGGCTTCCAATTCGTGGGGAGCGTGTTTCATATGATCTCGATCGTGGGTATGGTGCTATCCAAAGATCGTTCGAGCATGAGGATATTGCAGAGCTTAGCATTGAGGAGTATGAGATCCTCTAGGATGTGCTGGATGAGAGGTACAAATAGTTCATCATGGTCCTGTGCACTATGATTGGGTGGATCGTGATTCCTAATCATCGAGGACATGGATTCCTTGTCAGATGGGGAAAGATGTTGATTAGCATGATCACCTAGGGGACTGTGTATGCGTGGGGACCATGTCTTCTTGCTATGCTATATTTTTTAGTTGCATGATGTTGCTTATAAAGGAGCACAATCGATCACTTGTGGGACTACACTGCTTATGATCTAGGCTTGGGAGCATATCGCTATATTTCGTCCTCTTGTTGGGAGACAACTTGGAGCGGGGATGCCCTATGTGTATTTGTATGGAGGAGTGATCACATAGATTGAAGCCAGCGACGTCGAATATTGGCATCATGCCATTGATCTTCTTATTCGTTTTACCTGGACACCATATCGCTAGTGTCAGTTGTAGATACTGAAATATTGGTCTAGGCCTGCGAGCACCACTTTCGACATAATTTTCTACTATCCATGGTCATGATTAAATAATGTTAATTATTTAATTACCTTTCTAACACATATTTCCTCTATTAATTAAATACCCCTTTTAATTAATTCATAAATGACCTTCATTCAACTTGATTAACTAAATAAATCATGCTTATTTCATTATGTCGCTAACTAATTAATTCTTCCTTCTTAATTAAATATTTATTATTTAATTACCCCTTTGTCATATTTCAACTATAATTAAATATTTATTATTTAATTATTCAATTTAACCTTTTCAACTATAATTAAATATTTATTATATAATTATTAATTTAATCATTTTCAAAAGTCAAATTAAATAAATTATCTTTATTTATTTAATTAAATTCATTTCAATTTCGAATGTTGAATTAAATTAACACTTAACTCATTATTAATTGTTTATGTCACATTCTCTTGTCGTTCAGTTATCTAAATCATTCACTCACCTTCTGACTCCGGATCTATTTTTAAATCCACTAGTTATCTCCGGATTCGGTATCTGACCATCTCTGCGAGAGGACTCTCTGTCACAACTAGTCAGTTAACTAGTTCTAACTCATATGCATGAATGCGTTTATTAATTAAATATCTTTATTTAATTAATTAATTCGAATTCTTTATTCTTCGAGTTCTAACTTTGTCTTTGACATTCAAAGTCTATTTCTTCTATTTTTGAAGACTCTTAACTGAAGAATAAATTGATTTAATCTGGAATTCATGTTCTTTCTATTTTCGAACAGTCTTGACACAAGATTAAGTTATCATTCTAATTTAATCTTTATCTTATAGTCTTTTCTTACTCACGTTCTATCTGACACAGAACTCACATTGCATAACATTCATCAATCTTGTCCGTCAATCTCTCTTTGAATCTGAGCCGATCGTTCGAAAACCCAAAATCTATAAAATGATCTGTCATTATCATTATTCCTCCTCTCGAAATCAATACACTTTTGAGAAGAAACTTATCTTCGATATTTTGCTTAGACATTCAACAAGGTTATGCTTGCATCAATATTGAAAATCTGAGGCAAGAATACTGAAACAACAAAATGGAGAAGGGCAATTGGGGTAATTCGAAGGAGTGGATGCATATTCAGTGAGATCTTTTCAATTATTTGTTTAGTTTAATCATGTTCATTTACTCGTTCTTTGTTGTTTTGATTTAGATTATTTGTTAGATTAGACTTGATTGTTAATCTGTGTAGCTATAGCATTAATCCCCAAAAAATCTATGTTACATTTGGTGAACCTGACGTGAACACGCTTCAAATTCGTGCAACATCTTTCCATTTTTTCATCTTTTATTTTGCAGGTTATCGTACGACACACTGCATCAGCTCAAATAAACGACGCATCTGTCTTCGCGAACCGCATCTGCTACATTCCACGACACATCTACCATTCTGCACCGCATCTGTGACACTTTGCACCGCATTCGCCTGTCAACAATTCACGCTGCGTCCGACTGTCAACACGAACCGCATCCGCCTGTCAACATCGCGCCGCATCTGCCTGGTAAAAAAAAAATCACTTTTTTTATTAACTTCCGTACATTCACGTTTTCATTTTTCGTTAATGTTTGTTTACAACTGTGTTAAGGTGGAGTAACTTAGTTTTTGCAGGACGAAGCATAGAAGACCAAATAAAACCAAAAACAATATTTTCTACAAGACGAAAGCTGAAGACACAAAAACGAACTACTGATTAGTTTGCATGTAGGACCTAATGACTTTGTTTTATTTAAAAAGCTTTATGTTTGGTAAATAAATCATTATCATTTGGATTAAAAAGAATCAGTGTTTGCTTTGTCTGGTGCGAAAGCACATTTTGTGTAATACCCCTTCGTTTTGCTTCCCGTTCGGTTTGCTTTATGCTATGTTTGGTTGCAGTCACTTTGATACAGGATACATTTTGTTATGATGTTTTGATTGCTACTATTGAGCGACAACTATTATTGTGTGATGTGTTGACCTAATTAGTGTTCTCATGCTTTAATGGATTAATGATGTTGTAAAGTTAACATGAGATGTTATTATCAGATTATTGGATTATGATGGAAGTGTCAGTTTCGATGAGTGTATTGGTGAAGAAGACGGGTTCGCATCACTCACTTGCGAGCACCCTGTGAATCCATAATTCCTTCTTCACGGTGTGTATTATATGCTGGATATATTGTATGATGTTGTTTACTTGGTTGCAGGATTGCAGGTACATGACATCGACTCCACCTGGTTTCACAGGTTCGAGCGTGTCGATCCAACGGTTAAGTTGAACGGGAGATAGTAGCTAGGTAACATGTGTCAAGTCTACGCCCTAGCCTTAGTGTGTCGTCAGTCTTGGTTGTTGAGTCATAGTTTACCTTATTTTAATATTATTTGATTCTGAAAGGTGCTTATTTATTTAATCAATTTTTAGAATTATTGCATGAAATCATGTTGATGGTTATTTAATTAAAATTATATTTTGTTGATTGTAAGTATTATTTAAATTAATTGATTAAAGTTAATTATTTAATTAATTAAATTTAATCCAAGGGGGTTGAATTTAGTTATTAAATAATTAAATTAATTAATTAAACGTGATGCAAGAGAATGAAAGGAAATAAAAGAATTAAAAATTAATTATAGAATTTAATTTCAACTTGTGGGAATTAAATTAGAAATTGTAATTAAATATTTATTTGGGAAATGAGTTTCAACTTTGGAAATTAATTTATTATTTGAAATTGCATTTGAAATTGAAAGTGGGTTTTCGAAAATTGGAATTGAAATTGAAATTAATATCTAATTTGCATGCAATGTGAATTAGGGTTGAATTAGGTATTTTTTGATTTATAAGGAATGCATGTTTTAATTTTAGAGAGAGAAGTTTTTAGGAAAAAAAATCATTTTTACAGCAAAGAAGAAATTTTGGAAAATTTGCATCAAGAAGGGTTTGAAGAGAGTTTTGATTGTAGGATTGATAGGAGGAAAGATTGTTTGCATTTGTTGGGTTTTGGATTGGATTCGTTGGAGGATTGAAGAAAATTTAGGAAATCTTTGGAGGAGGCTTGCATCAGAAATTAATCTTTTCCTATAGCTTCTTGATCCAGGTTTTTCTTTTTGTGTTTTATTGTTCTTGACTGTTTTTAAAATAGTAGTGATTAAAGATTTGTTTGTTAAATCTGTTTTAGAAAATAAATTTGTTATTAGAAGAAAAGAATTAAATAAATTTACAGCTTTTGCTTTGTGAAAATTCTTGAGTGAAAATTGTGAAAACCTCAGTTGAATTTAAATTATTTGAGGAAATCGATTATTTTGTTATTGGAATCAAACATAGAGATTGAACAATACATTTAGAATGCTTTTAGAAAATATAACCTTTGTAGGAAATCAAATTTACCTTGAAAAATCTAAGTGGAATTTAGCTGGGAGAAATCTTGAGGATTTGAAACTTCTAAATTTAATATAGATCCATTTTGGTTTAATTGTTCTTTTATTGTTCATGAATTCGAGAAATTGGTTTAAAAGAATTAGTTTTAAAATCTCTATGAAATTAGTACTTCTGGAAAATTTTTGCAATTTCACCTTTAAGTGAATGTTCTGAAAAACTTCTTCAATTTATTTGGTAGGAGAAATTCTGGTTAAATATATATATTATATATACATACATATGTATATATATATTTTATTGAATATGTATATATACATATGTATATACATATAATACGTATACTGTTCATGTATGAAAAATTTATTTTAATTGCTGATGCGTCATCTGTACGACATCATTTGTTAGGGTTTTTGAAAAACTGAAATTTTATTTAAAAAAAAAGATTTCGCTATGTTTGGGGGAGGCTTGGGAGGCGCTACCTCCACCGCCGCCCCCATGAGGGGACGACTGTGGAGGAAGGGCCTCCGCAGCCCCCTCCCCTCTCCCTGTATTGTAGTTGCCTTGTGGGAGGCATCGCTGCCATTGGCAATGCCGCCCCCCCTCTTTGCATACGGCCGCCCAAAGGTTTGGGGTTCGACTGTGCATCGCACAACCACATCCCCAAACCTTTGGGGATTTTCATTTGTTTTTATTTTTTAATTTATTTTTATTTACTTTTTATATTATATATTTATGCGGAATTTGATTTATGTAAAGGGTTTAATGTATATTTTGTTTTAAATATATTTTATACATAGATTTGGTTATAAGGATTAAATAATGTTAGAATTAATTTTATATAATGTATAATTATTGTATATATATAGAAATATATAATGATTATGAATTTGGACATTTTTAATGTAGATTTTGGATTTGGGTGAATGAATTAATCTAAGTTGGAATTATTTAAATAGGTTAATTAAAATAATTAGTCTATTATTTTGAGAATAGACATTTATCTAAAGATATTTATTTTAAATTGATTGTATCTCAAAATTATCATGTTCTATGTTGGTTTGGAAAATGGAAAGGCTGTTATAAGCCATATTAGTTTTATTTAAAGGTAAATAACATAAGCATTTAGAAAATTATTAATTGAATATTGATATATTTTAGAATAACGTATTTGGTTAGTAAAGAATATCAATATATATTTGATGTAATTATTGCATGAGTATTGTTAATTGGGAGTATGTTTATTATTTATTTTTAGTTTTATTGGGCACATGTAATTTAGTTTTGCATGAAGTTTTTAGAGGATAAGAATTGTTTGTATGGTCAAATAGATAAGGAAAAAAATATTTTGTAATTTGTATGTTTCAAATAGAAAATTGAAAGAGATTTAGAATGTGGTTAGAAAATTGGAAAGAATTATTGTAGAAGATTTATGTTAGTCGTAAAAGAAAACAATGGATTCGACCTAAATTATTTGAACTAGTCTATCCTTTATTATAAATTAAAGGCACCTATTTAGTTATTTCAATTAATTGTGAAAGGGCAATAGTTATTATGTTTTATTTCCATAGAGCAAATTAATCATTGTGATTGGAATATTAAAGAATATATATAATTAAATTTATTAATATATATATTTGATGTCTATATAATATGGAGCATGTATATATATATTAAGTGTAAATTCATTATCATATTGTATTTTATTAAGAAGCATGCAATATATTATTGAATAGAGATTTAAAAATGGATTGATTAGTGTATATGGGAGAATGGATAGAGAAACAATATTTTATTATATTAAAGTGATTGGATGTTTTAAATAGAAAATTGAATGAGATGTAAAATTTGGTTAGGAAATGGAAAGAGTTTACTTGCATGGATTGTGTCAATTTAAAAGTAAATTGAGAAGTTGTTATATTGAGGAGACAAATAGTTATTAAATATTAATTAGAGCAATTAATTTATTTTGAATGAAATATGAAAGAGATATGGATTTAGTAGATCCAAAAATAGGAATTTTCTCGTGATTGCCTTAAATGTTCTAGTTTCTCTGTATTCAGTAAAGGGAAGTAAGTTTAATTGTTTTAGATTTCCAATAATGAAAGAGGAAATAGGGGTTATGATTATTTAAGATGATCTAGTTATCGTGCCTTTGACTTTGTTAACGTTACCTATTGAATGAATATGGATTTAGGAAATCCAAATATTAGATTTGATTAATGAATTGAATGCTTTTGTTGCTATGTCGTCAAGTTGCATGGTGGGTTTTGGGATTTAGTGTTAGTCCTAAATTATAAGTCTTCCAGAAGAACTTAGAGGATAAGGGTTGTTGAATCTTTATGCCATCCAGTTGTTTTCCCTTAGGTAGTGCATGGCGTCTTTTCAGTTTTACCCGATTTTCACGAACGGGGATGTTTTGTACCTCCTATGAAAGGAGTGGACTATGTGTTTGTTGCCTCCAAGATGTTGGGAGTGAGTTCTATTATTTGTATCCTCCTTGTGTTGGAGTGGTTTTGATGCCTAGTTTATATGCACTTGCGTTTCCCTTGGTGGATTGTTTGGGTGTGAGTTGTCGAATAGAAGAGTGGCTTTTGTTAGGGGCCGGAGCCCAAAGTGGTAAACCGGGTAACCTTCAGAAGTGAGTTAATCAAGTGATAACTAAATTTATGTACTTATATGATTATGATGCATTCACATTAATCAAAATAATTAATCCTCACTCATGGACACAAGGGCTCATTTAGACTTGGGATGAGTGAGAAGGCCTAGAATGGCATAGTCATTTATCTTGTCAGTACGAGAGGTATTTGATGCCGCATGAGTGAGTATGAGGGCTAGGATTCGGTTGAGGCCACTAGGATTACCAGAACCTATGAAGGATGCCTAGAGGAGATCTCATGACTACTATGCGATGACACTCTATATAGGACAATTGTTGTTAATTGTTTTATGTGTATGGTTATGTGAACATACTTGATTATTATTATGTCTGGAAGCAATATGACCTATGTCAGTGATGTTTGAGTTGTACTTGATTTGCACTTGTATTGTAATGGAGTTGTACTTGTGTTGTACTTGAGTTGAACGAGATTTGTACTTATTTATGGCATTTATTTGGTTATGTCAGTTTGAGTCAGTATGAGTCTGCCTTTGGTTAGAGGTAGTAGATTCTTTGTCCATGTTACTTTGTTACTATCTCCTAGCATGGGGGGTGGGCCTTCGGGTACCACTTGGTTGGGTGGAACATGCACCAAAACCGTTGGGTCCCCATCTATCTTCAGTACTTGGTGGCGAGACATCCAGATGGACAACTCGTGGTTCTTATTGTATTATCTTGCATTGTAATATTTTAGATTGTATAAGTAATTTTATCCCTCTTATGTTCATGAGGTGAGATTATGTAGTTTTAATACATTTGTACTATTGCCTCATTCTGGGAATGAGTGATGTAACTATTGGATTAAGTTAATGATTATGAGATTGTATCTTGGTTGATTATCTTATTATGATATGTGGTATTCTTATGATGTATGATGTTTATTTCATAAAGTTTATAATGCTATGGTTATGTAATATGTATGTGTGGGTTTTAAGTAATCCTAACCTTGTAGCCTTAGAGGTTGTTGTTAATTAGTAAGTGAATGTGTATGTTAAATGCACTTTAAAAAAAAAATTGGTTTGCTTGAGACGTTAATTGCAACTTCCTTTAAGGTTACTTGGTGGGGCATTACATTTTGTCACCCTTTACGATTCAGTGTATTGAAGTATCCTCTCCCCTTGCACAGTCATGCGATCCTGGGTGTAAGAGAAATGGCTATTGACTCTAGAACTTGGGTCTGTCTTGGTGGGAAAAAGTACTCACCCCAAGACAACTCAGACCGGTAATACGCTTTAGCTAACGACTTCCACCCGATATACAAAAATGGATTTCTAGGAGAAACCCTAGAAATCATGCTCACTGTTCCGACGAGAAGGGTAGAAATGGTCTCTCGTCGTACTAGATGGTGCCCCACAAACGAAATTCCCTTACTAAAAACCATGTTGTAGTTTTTCCAAAATCCTACCTATTTGTTGGTGCAACATGTTCAGACCTGTGAAGCCGTCTTACATTCTTACGGTTCATGTGTGGAGATGAGATGTATGCCATGGGAGTTTCATGGGTACAGTAGCTTGGTTGCCCCATATAAGAGAGTGTCATGGAGGGGAGCCAGTGGGGTCAAGCTACTAGTCATTTGCCTTGAATATGCGTAGCTGGATTTATCCAAGTAAGAACTCAGTAAATATTGTCCAAAAAGCCTAGGTTGTAAATATTCTCTAGTTTTAACGGATCTATCACTACAAAACTAAAAACACATTGACTTATGTGCTTGTTTTTGTTGTATTCGTCAAAAAACTTGATCAACAAATGAAGTTAGTCAGAAAACAATCTTCAAAAAACCACAATTGTTAGGTTAAACGCCGCATGTGTCTGTCAACAAAGTCCACTTTTACATAGTTTAGATATTATGAGCCACAACTGTCAATTTTCGAGTCGCATGTGTATATGCAAGCTGCATCTGTCAAACGGAAAACCGCAACTGTCTGCCAACAAGTTTAGGTTCACAAAGTCTTTATTCGAAGTCGCAACTGTTACTATGAGTCGCATCTGTCAAAAGTTAAACCACATCTGTCACAAGTCAAAATAGTCTGTCAACATTCGAAACTAGTTTTAGTCAAATCACCGCATGCACATTGTAAACCGCATTTGTGAAAAATAGAACCACATCTGATAGGTGAACCCGATTTGACTGTCAACAGAAAACTGAGAAACTTGCAAACCGAGTCCGAAAACATAATTGTCATTTTCGCTTTTGTTTCTTAAGATCAACCTTGGACAGAAACTGGAAAACTTTTCTCAAAAAAAAAAAAATGTTGCATCATTAGGTGTCATATACATCCTAGTTATAGTCATCCTAAGTTGCACGCATATAGATACTTCCTAGGAAATTGCATATCGTAAAATAGATAACATTCCTCGTCATTGGATACGTTCATGTTTCGATTTGTCACAATCATTGAGCCTAGTCACTTTAGTCCTATTTGTGAATCTTTCCAGCTCAACAATCTAGTTTGGGAAATTCACCTTGTCAACTGACTTTGTCCTACAATTAGGTTCCTTGGTCAACTCTAATCATTGCATGCATTTATTCCATAGTTGGTAGGTTATACCCATTTTAGAATCATTTACCATCATAACCTACTCGAGATTTTGCATATTGTTCATCCTACCATATGTCATCTTAGTATATGTCTTTTTAGAAATCATTTTAGCAACATCCTTTATTGTCAGAAAATCCAAAAAACATAGAAATAAGACATATCATTTTTTAGACATAGTCTGCATTACCCCATTTTAAGCAACTTTACATGGTCGAAACAAGGTCTCAAAAGAAACAAAAAGCAATGTCAGACCCCAACGAATTTGTCAATCCTTTTGCAAATCAACGATCAGGGAAAAAAAGACCACACAAACCTTTGCTTGAAAAACATGTCACTAGAGACACACATGGACAAATTTATATTGAAGGCATAGACATCATCGTACAAGATCCTGAATTTGCATCCTTTATGGATGAGTGTTTGGCAAATGATCCCCAACGATATCTAGAAAAGTTGCTAGTAGAAGGTGCCACACTACCATCGGGATCTGATATTCATACTTTGTAAACATCGTCTATTCAACCAACACAAAATATGACGTCAAGTGTTTCTATTCCCCAAATCACCGCAGCAATACCAACTGGCATACCAACTCAAACATCGTCAATTGTGAACCCAACCCCTTTCAACATAACACAAGGTTTACAATTTATTGCGGGAGCAACTTCATCAAACCCCTTTGGCACCAACACGACTGGTAAGAGATCCAAAGTTGGCATGAATATTCCTTTACCAAATCAGAATATTTAGACAGGAATTATTCCCAATCCAAATCAAAACATTCAGACAGGAAATATTCCCAATCCAAATCAGAACATTTAGACAGGAAATATCCCCAATCCAGATCAGAACATTCTAACGGGATATATTCCCTTGCCAAATCACAACCCGCAACAGAATATGACATTTCAAAATATCTACATTGATCCAAACAACGCAAACAACATGCCCTTGACACAAGTAGATGTCCTCCAAAACCAAATGCAAATGCTTCAACAACAGATGGACAACATGTCTATGTCAAGCAAACAAACTATCTCAGCGCAAGATCTATGTCCATGTCCATTTGACAAAGCGCTTTATATGACACCCTCCCCCCATGGATACATTATACCAAATTTTCCTAAGTATAATGGGAGGAAGAATCCTTTGGAACACATTAGAGAATTCTCAATGACATGCATGGACATATCATATGACCCCACATACTTGATGAGACTATTTCCACGAACCCTTATCGGGATAGCACTGGAATGGTTTTCTAAATTACCATATGGCATACGATCCTGGGGTGAATTAGCTGAGAATTTTGTCGAACACTTTGCCTTTAACATAGACAATGAAGTAAAAATAGCTACCTTGTGCCACACAACACAAGAAGACAACAGAACTTCACCACTTTCTTCTAGAGATGGAGAAGTCTAGCTAGCAAATGTCCAGTTGAAATACCAGAAAAATAGAAGGTCGCGATATTCCTTGAAAACATCAATCCAAAACTAAGAGGTGACTTAAGGGTACATTGTTGTACTTCATTCCTAGACTTGGTACAAAATGGCATCATCCTTGAAAAGGGCCTTATTGACAAAGGAGAAATAAAAGTACCAGGCAGAAACCCAGTTGTCCAACATCAAAACGTACCCAACGATAGAAACAAGTTTTGGTCTAGAAATAAAAATGTTACAAATGACGACATTGTTGATGCTAAAACCATACATACGGGACCAGTTATCACACTTAGAGGTTACAACCCAAATCAAGACATGACGAATAGTCCAGATCAAATAGCCAATTATGTCCAAAATTCACAGCAACAACGACCACAAAGGATATTTCCTACACGTGAATTTACCCCTTTAGGGCAACCAATTGAGACGATTTTCAAAGAGTTGATTAAACATAGTATCATTAAACCTTTGGAACCAAGAAAGTATGATCCTGGACAGTTTAAACCTTCATGGTGGGACGATAACGCCTATTGTGACTATCATTGAACAAAAGGACATAACCTACAACAATGTCGACAACTGAAGAATATTATACAAGACTTTGTTGAAAACGGAACCATAGAGGTCAATGGGTAGAAAAATACCAAGAACAGTGATCATAAGGTCTTCACAAACCCATTACATGACCACACGAAAGGAAAGGCCTCCAGTTTGGGAACCAAGATTAATCCATCAGCCAATTATACCAATACCAAGTATGACTATGGTAAAGGAACGACCATAAATCACCTCTGAGCTGCAAATGAAAATGTCAATACCATCGTCATTAAGAAGCATCCAGAATGTGATGTAAACACATGTAGAACTAAGATAACTATTCCAGGTCCTTCTTCTGAGCCACCTACACAACCCTCCAAGTTTAAGTACAACCTCCTTGATCAACTGAGCAAAACCCCCACACAAATATCCATTTTGGAACTATTGACTTTATCACTTGAGCATCGAGCCATTCTTGACAAAGCTTTACAAAACACGACTGTTCCTATAGACTTAGATGTCAATCGTTTCGAAGAAATGGTGGGATATTTAACCAACTCACATCATGCCACATTTTCCCAACAAGATTACTCAACCGAAAAGTCTGATCATAATGACCCATTACATCTTGAAGTCAGTCCATCAAACCAAAGTCAGACGAGTCTTGGTAGACGGAGGAGCAGGTTTGAACCTGGGTACCCTAAAATTGGTTAATGCATTAGGATTCTTAGAAGAATGTGTAGACAACCTCTAAGAGTATAGTCATCAAGGCTTACGATGATGAGGAAAGATCATCCAAAGGAGTTGTCACACTCCCTATCAGAATTGGTCCAACAATTATGAACACCAACTTCCAAGTCTTGGATCTCACCCTTCTGTATAACCTATTGTTACGTAGACCTTGGATACACGCAATGAAAGATGTACCTTCCACATATCACCAATGTCTTAAATTCTTGTATAATGGCACCGAGATCATGATTGATGGTGATCCAAATCCTTTTCAGTATTGTACAAGCCTAAGGGAAATTCCACAACAACAGGTACTAGTTAACCAAGAAGCTTCATCATCCACTTTATCCCTATACGTTGACCCATCACATCTTACCAAGTCCATTTCATTCAAACCACCATCATCCACTCCTAAGGTCGAGATCCAAGACAAGGGTTGTGGAGAATATTACATGAAGGCATCATACTGTGTCAGTCAACTGGTTCCACCTAAGGCATATGGTCTACCCATGTCGGATAGAAGATAGTATGTAGTCACATTTCATGTTCCCCCTACAATGACATTAACCAAATGGGGAGAGATAAGTGAAGAAATTGTGGATCAAGGTGATATTACCTCCTGGTTGTACCAGGAATACAATGAATACCCCTCGCCATCTATTCAAATAACTAAGGATCAATATGGAAAAGGCTTTAAGATAATGCAAAACAAAGGCTATGACGGGCATAGTGGGTTAGGACTACATCAAAATGGAAGGACAGAACCGATCACTGTCTCACCACGATCGAAATACTTAGGGCTAGGGTTTCAACCACTTAGAATTGGGTTTCCTAGTACTTCATCACCATTTCAAGAGGAAGTGAGTGCTTGTGCAGACATCGAGATATCTCATGAACCACTTCCCCCAGTTTATGATGAATCTCCCGACTCAAGTGATTGTGAATCGGATTCCCTTTCCTCTACCAATACCATGAACATAGATGCTCTATTTGGAGAATTGGACCTGAAGATAAAACCTGTACCAAAACTATCTAGTCCCCGTCATAGGAAGCACTTGTCCAAAGAAGAATGGCATAAGAACTATTATTGGGAAACCCTGGATCATGCATCTTGGGAACCTAACAAACCATCTTCTGATGACTCAGCCCTTACAATAGTCCCAAATCAAAGTGTACCTACCCATAGCAAAAAGAACAAGGAGTTAGTCCAAAAATTTTGTGACCATGTCAACCATTCTATATTCACCTTGTCAACTTCCACCTTTAATAACTCCGATGATGACATGCCTCTCATATATCCCGAACTTATTGACTGGGATCAATAAGGTACACCCATCATAGACACGTTCGAGAACGACGAAGCAATCATTGAGTTCATGGGACTTCGAGAAGGCATAGCAAGAGGGGATCATAAAGTTGGTTTTACCATAGACTTGGATGGCAAAGCATATTTTGGGGAGTCTATTTACACCTCTAGTCACAAAAATGAAAATAAAAATAAAAATGATGAAAATGAGAAAAATGACAAGTCCCTAGGTGAAAACCGAAAGGCGCCTTTGGACAAAGAAACAATCAAATTAAAGGACATATCTGAGGGAAAAAACCTCTCTGAGGCACCCAAGGATAGAGGTTTAAATATTCTCTCTGTTGAACAGGAAAAGTCACAAATGCTAGTAGAAGAGTCTATTGAAGTCAACATAAATACAGAAGAAAACCCTCGGCACATATACTTTGCGGCATAATTGACAGAGACAAAACAACTTGAATTTAAGGACTTATTCACAAAGAGATAAATAAATTTTGCATGGTCATATGCTGACATGCCTGGGCTGGATCCAGACCTTATTTTGCACCATCTACCATTACAGCCAAGTATCAAGCCAGTCAAACAAAAGTTAAGGAAAATGCATCCACAGATTGCTCTACTAGTCAAAGCAAAACTTAAGAAACTCTTGGATGTTGGATTTATAAGAACTATAGACTATGCAAACTAGATTTCAAATCTTGTACCAGTGACTAAACCAACTGGGGGCATCTGTATTTGCACAGACTTTAGAGACATCAACAAGGCATGTCCTAAGGATGACTTCGCTTTGCCGGACATAGACATGACAATAGATCTTACAACAGGATACGAGATGCTATCCCTCATGGATGGTTTCTCTGGATATAACCAAATCAAAATTGCAGCCGAAGACCAACACAAGACACCTTTCACGTGTCCATGGGGCACATACTATTGGAATATTATGCCTTTTGGGCTTAAGAACGCAGGAGCTACCTATCAACGGGCAATGACTACTATTTTCCATGACTTTGTACATACTCTCATGGAAGATTATGTCGATGACATTATAGCTAAATAAGAAATAAGGGAAAATCATTTGAAGGTTCTAGACAAGATATTCCAGAGGCTAGAGAATTACAACGTCAGGCTAAATCCAAAGAAGTGTGTCTTTGGAGTAAAATCAGAGAAAATTCTAGGGTATATCATTTCCAGAAGAGGCATTGAAGTAGATCCAGAGAAGGTAAGATTTATCCTAGAAATGCCTCCTCCAATCAGCATTGGTCAACTAAGAATACTACAGTCCATCAGGCGTTTCATTGTACAAGTGGCAGACAAAATACACCCATTTCAACATTTAATCAAGAAAGGAGTACCATTTGTGTGGACACCTAAATGTTAGGAAGATTTCCAACAAATCAAGGATTATTTGCTCACTTCATCTGTCTTAATGCCACCTACAGATGGAAAACCGTTGATACTATACATTTCAGCAACTCAGTCTACATTAGGGGCTCTTCTTGCACAAAACGATGATCAAGGTCATGAGAGAGCAGTGTACTACATTAGTCATACCTTGGTAGGATATGAATTAAATTACAACAACATAGAACATGCCTGTCTTGCGGTAGTCTTTGCTACTCAAAAACTTCGGCACTATATGCTCAATCGCCAAACAATGTTGGTCGCAAAGATTGATCCCCTCAAATATCTCCTAAGTAAGGTAGCATTAACAGACCGATTGGATAAATGGGTTATGATACTTAGCGAGTATGACATCCAATATGTGGAGAGGAAGGCTATAAAAGGACAAGTGATTGCAGATCAATTAGCAGATGCACCTATGAAGGCATACCATCTTTTAGTGGTGGATTTTCTTGATGAATTTATCTTCACAGTTGACACTAGAACCGAATGAAAATTATACTTTGAAGGGTCACATAAAAATCGTGGTTCAGGAGTAGGTATCCTATTTGTTACACCTCAAGGCGATACCATTCCTAAATCATTCAGGATTGCTTTCCCTTGCACCAACAACATAGCAGAGTATGAAGCCTTAGTGACAGGACTAAAAATGGCAGCCTAGTGGAAGATAAAGAGTCTACATGTTTTTGGCGATTCTCAGCTAGTGGTCCAACAAGTAAATGATGATTATGAGACTAAGGACGAGAAAATTTCCCCCTACAAGCGCATGGCTGACAGTTTCAAGTAGTACTTTGATGACATTACCATTCAACAAATACCACGTATTCAGAACAGGGCTGCAGATGCTATGGCAACCATGGGATCCTTATTAGATATTCCGAGCAACGTGCTTAAGTTCGAGTTTCTGGTTGAACAGTTGTTGGTCCTCGCCTATGATGTCCCCGATTCTGTGATGGTGTGTACAATTTTTGGTCCTACTTCCCCTTGGTATAAAGACATATTCGACTATCTAAATGACCAAACCTTACCATTAGACCTGTCAAATAACCAACGCAGAACCTTTATCCGTAAGTCAGCTAAATACACCATCATCGGAGAGACCCTGTATAGACGTACCTTAGATAACGCCCTAATGAGATGTCTCGATTCTGAAGAAGCACAAACAACCTTGCGAGTGGTACATGAGGAAATATGTGGATCCCATTCGAGTGGTCCTACTTTAGCCCATAAGATTATGAGAAAGACTCATATATCTTTGTAAAGAAATGTAGACAGTGTCAGATACATGGAGATTTGATAAGAGCACCAGCACAGGAGCTTCATCCGATTACATCACCATGGCCCTTTGCCCAATGGGGACTTGACCTCATAGGTAAGATACACTCTCCATCATCCAACGACCATAAATTCATCATAACCGCCACCGAATACTTCACCAAATGGATTGAAGCTATTCCCATGACCTACATCACTGACACACAAATATCCAAGTTTATTCTAAACTATATCATTTTTCGGTATGGTGTACCCCAATCCTTTATCACAGACAATGGCCGCCCATTCAAAAACCAAGAAGTACGCCATCTATGTGAAGAGTTCCATATCAAACATCATTTTTCCACCCCGTATTACCCACAAGGTAATGGCCAAGCCGAGGCATCTAATAAAACCATTGTTAGAATCCTAAAGAAGACTGTCAATGACGTTGGTCGTGACTGGCACCTACAACTAAATCCTGCCTTATGGGCTTATCGCACAAGTATCCATACTCCCACTGGCGTCACTCCATTCTCCCTAGTATTTGGATCCGAAGCTATCTTACCTATTGAGGTTGAAATTCCTTCCCTAAGGGTATCCTTGAAAGGTCACATTGACAATGAAGAATACCGTGTATCCAGATTACAAGAGCTAGAATTACTGGATGAACGAAGATAGAAAGTACTAGACCATTTGCAAGCATATCAGAATCGTCTTCGTCGTAGCTATAATAGGAAAGTTCTAAATAGACACTTTGACATTGGTGACCTGGTTTTAATGGAGAATCCCAAGAATCAAGCTGAGCGAGAAAAGCTAGGAAAGTTTGAACCTAACTGGTTAGGGCCTTATATTGTCACAAAAGCTTTTGGATCAGGAGCGTACCAACTCTCTACCCCTGAAGGAGAACCACTTTTGTCACCAATCAACAACTTGCATCTGAAGAGGTTCTATGCATAGCTTCTGAGAGTCTTTGTCTTAATTAGAAAAATACCAAAAAACAAAAAAACAAACAAATGGTTACCTTGATGAAAACCTGGCAAATAGGCATCTTTGCAACACCAAAAAAATTAAAAAAACAACAAAAAAGTAAAGAGAAATAATCCGTCCAATAGTGAAAACCGATTCAGTGGTGCTATGGATAAGTACTATGGTGAAAACTTGGCAAACAGGCACCATGTGTAGTCAAACTCGGTCTTTCGTCTACAATCATACCAATCAGACTTTTTCATCATCCCTCATAATAAATGGTTGTCCTATCCATTGCTTGGAATGATTGATATCAAAGTTCATTCTGTCACATTCCCCACTCCATCTCACATGTCTAATTCTCGACTGGGGGCAAATCCTTATTCTGTGCCATGAAGACCTTGTACATAGCATTACAACATCGAAAAATGTCCTGAAAAAATCCAAAAACATTAGAAAACTTCAAAAAGACAAAAAAAATCAAAACATGTCAGAAAATCCCAAAAACAGAGTCAAGTCAGTCATGTTAAGTCAGTCGTAGACATAGTCGAACTACGTTGCCTTTGCGACTGGATGTAGGCAAGACCATCAGTCGATGTGCCCCCGAGGCATTAGGTTTGTTTGTCTAGGTTTGTCATTTATCACACACAGTAAAATCATGACTCTTTGTACATTCAAAGTCATTGGTCGTGTCGAACTACGAGGTCTCTAGGTGTACAACGTAGGCAAGGCTAATCAATTGATGAGCTTCTGAGACCACACTAGGTTAGTCCAATAGGGTTCTTTCACATTCACTATCACACACATTCCATATCTTTGGATTAAGTACATATCTTCAGTCAATTATGTCAGTTAAATTTTGGTCGAATTATGAGGTCTCTGTGTGTAATACGTAGGCAAGGCTAATCAATCGATGAGCCCCCAAGGCCGCTTTAGGTCAGTCCTTTAGGGTATCATCTCAAATCATACATTGTCAAATACACACACACACTTTTAATCAGTCAAGGAATCAAAACAAGTCATGCATCAACAAGGCAACATCTCAAAATAGTCATCAAGTCAATATCAAACACATTGTCAAAGTGATCAACTTATGTCTTAGCAAGATATGTCTTTCTTGTCAACAAACATCGTCAAATTGTCATAGCCTCATGTAGCTTGTCACATCAACGTCATCAGGCTCCAATGTCTTATATGACACGTGTCTTTCTGAAACCAGGCTTTGGCATGCCTTACACAGATAGTCACCAAGTCGAAACCAAACTCAACATCTTATGTGGTGTGTGTTATCCCTCACATTACATTATGTCAAACATCAAACAATCAAACAATCCCACAAGATCAAGTTTTGGCGAATAATTTTATTTGGCTTTATGACTTTATATCTTACTTTGTCTTATCTTTTTATCCATTTGTGAATTAAGTCCGGTTACTAGCTTTCTCAAGGATGTCCCTTGAAGGATTTAGAGAAGCAAGGATGTCTCAGGACTCTTTTTCTTTGGTTGTTGTCTGTCAACTATCTTTTTAACTTTGGTTTTTGAGTCATGTTACTAGTTTCCTCAAGGATGTTTGTTGTCTGTGGTTTGTCTGGACAAACGACTGGGGCACTCTTGTCCTTAGTTATGAGTTAAGATACTCCTTGTCTACGACTGTTTGTTTTTCGTAGATGGATGACTTTGTACACTATGGTCTATCTCATCATGGTGTGTACTATCCATTTGTGTCATTTCCTGCCCAATAATGATAAAAAAAGCAAGCATAGCATATATGGAAAAATATCAAAGATCAAATGTTTTTCAATCAATCCACCTTCGTTATTTCTTACTAACATTTTGAATTCATTCGTGCTAATATTTCTTCTTTCCGACATAATGATAAAGGCTTGTGACACAACAAAAACATTAGATAATCTGCATATGAATACATTCTATAAACATTTCATATAGTTACATTGCATTTCATACGAATAGTTACATTGCATTAACATCTTCATTACATATTTATGAAATCATTGCATAATAGGCATTCCATCATCATAAGATACATAATAGAAACATTACATGTACATTTCACCATCACATATAAATAACATCATATAGAACATTACATTCATTGTCATAAGTAAATAAAGACATCCATAACATCGTAGACTGCATAAACTCATCACATGTAGAAACATTCATTCATAACACATATACATACATCATCTAGGAAACATAATCATTTAGAAGCAATGCATCACCATAAAATAGAACTGCATATGATATAGAAGCCGCCAAAAACATATATATATACATATCGCTCAAAATACCGTGTCACAGTACAATGTCAGAATGTATCCATAAATAAAAACGAGCTCGCAGACTCTCTGATCAAAATACAATGTCTACATATATAACAGTGTCAATGTGTCCCACTACCACTACTGTCACGTGGTGAAGGTGGCAAAAACTGCCTCAGAGGTACTCTTTGTGAGGTGGAAGGCCTGTCATTCGAACCTGTCCTCGGTGGTCCTACTACACCCTTTGTACTTTGTGTCCTAGTCTGACCCCTGCTTTGTGATCTCTGGCTGCGAACCTCTGAAAAGCTAGGAGCTCATCTCTCTGCTGGCATCATTGCCTCATATAAATCCCTATAATAAGTAGCTCTCTCTACTGATTTGACTAGCTTGCGTACCATACCATCAAATGAAGTGCCACTGCAAAGGCGTCTGACCTCTGTAAACTGCTGCTCTATCTCCTGTCTCTGAGCTATGGCCTGATCTCTCTCCATAAAAGCATTGTCTCTCTCTATCCGCATGGCATCAAGCTTTGTTGTAACCACTCTCAACCTCTCCTCCAAAGCCTCCCCATCCCGTCTCCCCTCAACAATCCGATCTCGGAGCTCTCTCTCCTGCTCCTCCATAGGTATCTCCTCCTCAATATCATCCTCCCCATAGCTTGCTAGAATACCAAGAGGGTCAATATCCACATCAACCTCCTCCTCTACAGGGTCCTCTCCGCCAATCTCTACCTCTGCATGCTCCTCTTCTATTGCCTCCTCGGCAGCATGCTCATCTCCAACCTGCGCCTCTACTCCACCTTCGAGGTCCATCATCGGTACATCCTCTGCCTCTGCCTCTCGGATAGGTGATAGTCCACCTACTCGTCCACCTCTCCAACCTCTCTATCCTCGTCTACCCCCACCACCTCTACCACCATAACCACCACCCCTACCACCACCTCTGCCACCACCTCTCCCTCTACGCCATCCTCTCGGCCCTGTGCCTCATCTCTCTACTAGTTCCAGTTGATCCAGATCTGTATATGGAATCGAACGATGCTCTGCCCACCATGTGTCATACGCAGCTGTCATCCTAGGATCCGCTACTCCATCTCTCCAACCCCACTGTAATGGTTGTAGTGCCTGAATCTCTGCCTCCATAGTAGCTACTGCAATCATAGGCCCCTAGTGTGGAACCTCTCTGGATGAATGAGCAAACTCTGCTCTACCTCTAGGCTCATCCTAAACCTCCCCAAACTGCCTCAAAACCCGCTCTGGTAGGTGTCTCTCAATGATATGAACACTCAAAACAGTCCTCCCAATCAGGTACTGTGTCTACCTGCAATAAGTCAAATGCTCATCCTCATCAGACCATCTCTCACAATCCATGTATGGCCTCCAAGTAAACTAATCCAATATATCAAGTGCATGTCTCTAGTAACCTGTATCTCCGACATGACTCAGAGTGATGTTTCCCGTATACTGGAAAACATATGGAGATTTGGCCTGTCACTCTGCAGTCACAAGCGAACGAAATACCACAATGTGCTCCCATGCCCAAACCATGAGCAGTGTGGTACCACAACTCATAGACTGTGTGTCTCTATATACTATGTCGTGTAGATGGAAGTATAGCATGCCTAACAGACATGGACCCTAGGCATACACACTCTCTCTCTAGCATCCCCACCAACATCTCTCCCCACCCGACAGGAAAACCATGACCTCGCCGGTCTGGAGGTACTATACCCCCTATCAATGTACATAGGATGCAATCAATCCTATCGTACCTGTCCGCCAACAACTGCCATATGATCTCATAGTGCTCTATTTCTAGACTCCTAATGTCGTCAAATACATAGTATCTAGTGAGCTCACTAAATCCGCATTGGGTATCATACATGAGCCACTCTCCTCTGATAGGAAGTCTCAGTATCCTATATACGTCCTCCAAGGTCACAATCGCCTCCCTAGTCGGCAAATGAAACGATGACGTCTCTGAATGCCATCGCTCATACAACACAGTCAACATGCCTATGTTTGCCCGAATCGTGGGCATAGTAAGCACATGCTGTAGTCCGAGTATCCATAGTAAATGAGTCTCTCCACTGACTAATCGAGATCTCAACTCGAGAGTATCGGGACGTGTCTCCCGAGTATATATCGGATCTAAAACAACCTGCATTTTAACCAACATGTCAAAATTTTCAAGTTTTTCTTAGAAAAAAATTTCGGAAAATTTACCAACCAAATGCGGCTCACTAGCACATGTGATGCATTCATACAAATGTGTTGCATTACAAGCATTTGTGTCGCATATATCATATGCATTGCACAAATTCCTACCATTTCCAACAAATGCATATGCGTTTTATGAAAATAAATGTGGTGCATTATCCTACTTGTGTCTATCCTAAATGCATATGCGACTCACAGCTACAAATGCGGTGCATTTTAATTTATATGCGTTGAATGCCTAAACTAGCCTAACTTAGCCTAAACGTCATTTTGCAGATGCGTCGTTCCGTAGACACATGCATTGCGCACGAACGCATATGCGTCGAACGTGAAAGACCGCATGTGCTTAATAAAATTTACATGCCTAAAACTACGTGCAAAATGAAATTTCAAAAGTTCGTTTTAGGGTACATACTGGTGGTCTTGCGTTGGTTGGCCGTCTGTAAGTCCGGATCCAATAACCGCAATGTGCAGTGTAGGGAACTGGAGACATTTTCGTCCTAAGCTCAGAGCAACTTTCTCAATTCTTCAACTCTTCCGGGTGCAAATGAATTGGTTTTCAACCTAATTCCTATTTATACCTAGAGTTTGGGTGGCATTTCTTTTGACCTTCTCTATTGGCCGCTTAACCTTCCAACTTCAATTGACCCGTACACGTCCATATCACATCCAAATTCAATTCTGTCAACTCCATAGCATTTCTGACTATCAAATTGACTTATCGGGAATATTTCTTGATTTTTTTGAAATTTTTCAAAAAATTGTCAATTTTCCCAAGGGGGCATACCTAACTTGTTTCATGCTGGGCACAATTGGGGCATATTTTCTTTGATATAACGCCGTAAGAACATTGTATCAAAGAGGGGCAAGCTGTAGATACCGAAAATTGGTCTAGGCCTGCGAGTACCACTTTCGACATAATTTTCTATTATCCATGGTCATGATTAAATAGAGTTAATTATTTAATTACCTTTCTAACACATATTTCCTCTATTAATTAAATACCCTTTTAATTAATTCATAAATGACCTTTATTCAACTTGATTAATTAAATAAATCATGTTTATTTCATTATGTGGCTAACTAATTAATTCTTCCTTCTTAATTAAATATTTATTATTTAATTACCCCTTTGTCATATTTCAACTATAATTAAATATTTATTATTTAATTATTCAATTTAACCTTTTCAACTATAATTAAATATTTATTATTTAATTATTCATTTAATCCTTTTCAATAGTCAAATTAAATAAATTATCTTTATTTATTTAATTAAATTCATTTCAATTTCGAATGTTGAATAAAATTAACATTTAATTCATTATTAATTGTTTATGTCACATTCTTCTGTTGTTCAGTTATCTAAATCATTCACTCACCTTCTGAATCCGGATCTATTTTTAAATCCACTAGTTATCTCCGGATTCGGTATCTGACCGTCTCTGCGAGAGGACTCTTTGTCACAACTAGTCAGTTAACTAGTTCTAACTCATATGCATGAATGCGTTTATTAATTAAATATATTTAATTAATTAATTAATTCGAATTCTTTATTCTTCGAGTTCTAACTTTGTCTTTGACATTCAAAGTCTATTTCTTCTATTTTTGAACTCTTAACTGAAGAATAAATTGATTATTTAATCTGGAACTCATGTTCTTTCTATTTTTGAACAGTCTTGACACAAGATTAAGTTATCGTTCTAATTTAATTTTTATCTTGCAGTCTTTTCTAACTCACGTTCTATTTGACACATAACTCACATCGCATGACATTCATCAGTCTCGTCCATCAATCTCTCTTTGAATCTGAGTCGATCGTTCCAAAACCCAAAATCTATAAAATGGCCTGTCATTATCATTATTCCTCCTCCCGAAATCAATACACTTTTGAGAAGAAACTTATCTTCGATATTTTGCTTAGACATTCAACAAGGTTATGCTTGCATCAATACTGAAAATCTGAGGGCAAGAATACTGAAACAACAAAATGGAGAAGGGCAATCGAGATAATTCGAAGAAGTGGATGCATATTCAGTGAGATCTTTTCAATTATTTGTTTAGTTTAATCATGTTCATTTACTCGTTCTTTGTTGTTTTGATTTAGATTATTTGTTAGATTAGACTTGATCGTTTTAATCTGTGTAGCTATAGCATTAATCCCCATAAAATCTACATTACATCAGCCATGGGAGGACAATGGGGAGCATTTTCCCTATTGTCGTTAGACATGTTACTTGATTGGGAGGACTATGCAATCGCAACACATCATTGAGCGATATCTTCCCAAGCGGGTGCTTAGGCAATTCAGGGGGCGACAGGGAGTTCCCATTGGTACCACCAAGTTTGTTAGGTCCTCTCGGGATATCACATAGTGGGGATAGATGATCAGCGTGGTGACAACAAAGCGGGATATTGATGCATTGTAGCTTGTTTAGTGGGGTGTTGCAGAGGTCACTAATGTGGGCACAACGCCTAAGTATGACACATGTGGGTCGAGTATAGGCCGATTCCCCTTACAGATCCATATCAGCCTGCCCTAGTGGAGCGAAGGGGTAGAGGTCCACGTGGCAAATTCCGAGATAGAGGACGGGGGAGGGGAGGAGGTGAAGGCCGAGGAGATGACGAGGGAGATGGAGGCAGGGGAGACAGGGGAGGCAGGGCCAGGCGCATGAGGGACATAGGGTAGAAAGCAGTCAAACAACTTTCACCCATCAGGGAGGAGGCCGAGTAGGAGGGTCCTTGAGCAAAGGTGGAGCAGGAAGAATCGAGAGCCGAGGTAAAGCAAGAGATGCCCATGCAGGATGTGGAGCAGGAGGGCCTCAAAGTGGCCAAGGAGGAGATGGGGGAGGAGGAGAGAGTAGCTCGAGAGATCGTGGTGGGGGAGGGCTTGGGCGAGGGATTTCAAGATGTGCCTATTTTAGAGGCTATGGAGGAGGTGGAGGGAGACAGGCCGATGGACCCAAAATCACAAATTTACAGGCATGACTCCAAACTGTCCATGCACAGATACAAGGCCTACAGACCGAGGTGGATAGACTGACCATTGAGAGGGACATGGCAATTATCAGGTCACAAAAGGGCCGATCAATGGTGCCTAGATTTTATTTCGACTATCAATGGACCTGTGGCTGAGCTAGGTCATCAACTTTTCCAGGCAGGGTAGGAGGCTCGGTACTATAGGGACCTTTATGAACGTCAGGTACCATCAACAAAGAGGGCCCTTAGCTATGTGCAGAACCAGAGTCACAACAAGTCACACTCCCGTTGATCTCAGAGCAGTGGGGGAGTCTCTCTGCCTAGACACTCCATATCATTGACCATTTGGGTCAAGACATGGGCCTTCGAGACAATAGCCACAACAGGACAAGCCTCCCTCATTAGGACTATCCCCCTCAGGAGATATGGATAGCTCTGACTAGACTTATTTATGATATGTATTAGACATTGATTTTTTTGATCAAACCTACGAACTCCATTTTGAGAGACATCGTGATATTACACTGACACCATTTTAAAAAAATAAAATAAAATATAAAACAAATATCTTAAATTTATTAAATCAAAATAAAATTTTAAAATTAAATATAAAAGAAATATTCTATACTAATTATTACACATAAAATATATTTCTAAATTATTATAATTAAAAATTAAAAAATATTTAAGATTTTCTTAAAAAAAAACTTTCATATTCTTTTTTAATCTAAATGATGGCTGAGATGCATGCAATTGCCTTGCATTGTATTAACACATATTGACCGTGGATTGTGGAAGTCAGCGGATTAGATTCATATAGAATATATGTAATTATTTAAAAAAAAATTATTTAAATATTATTAAAGTGTTATACTAGTAAACTTTTTTTATATTTAAAAAAAAAAATAGTTATAACCGTACTGTCATTTGTTATATTATTATTTTTATTTTAAAAACGCATAGTACAAACCGTTTTACGAATATTCTTGGTTGTAATAGTTTTATTTTATCTATTTTTTTAATTTGCATTTTATTTGATCGGTTCTGTTATTTGGACCTTGGGAGCTGCATGAAATTGGCTGTGGAATGTAGGGCATCTCTCTATGTGTAGCACAGGGGTGGGCACCTTCTCTCTCTGTCAGCCATGCATGTGGTGCCTTTATTCTGGAAGGACTACAGAGCAAATGAAAAGCCTGTTGAATTCCTTTCGAGGTAATGAATCTAATATTCCAATCTCTTATTATTATTTCATAAGATTTGATACATTCCCGTTGTCATTCTGTTTCGAGACATATTTGAATATGAAATAATAGCTGCGTAAATATGTAAGGATCATTTTTCGTTGTTATAAATCTGTTAATTTAACTGTCAAGGAAAGTGATTGAACGGTTGAAATTCAGAATGTGACATCTAGAAAATATAATTGAAATTTAGAATATGTGTTCTTTTCATTGAATATGATATTTTATAAATATATGGATTTGAATACTTTTGAAAATGTCCTAGGCTTAATTCTATTTAATTATAGGAATTTTATGTTATGTTGGTTTTGTTTTTCTTTGAGGATGGAAGAATTTTTAAGGATGAATTCAAAAAAACATTTAAAAAAAGAAAAATCATAAATAAATATTATAATAAATTATGATATATTGCAGGTTATTTTTTTTAATATATTCATTAAAATTTCTAAAATTATTTGTATATATGAAATTGTTATAATTAGTAACTATATCTAAAAGATTATTTTCATAATATATTGGATGTTATCATTTGGCTGACGAGACACTACATAAAATGAGTTAAAAAATATATCCATGTCTATCAGTCATTTGATAGCAATTTTGGATGCTATTACTAGCTAACATAAATATGCAGTGCTTGATTGACAGAGATATTCATGCCTATCAATCATTTGATAACTTTTGACTGAAAGAGATATCCATGCCTATCAGTCATTTGATAGCAACTTTGGATGCTGTCATTATCTAACATAAATATGTAGTGTTTGATTGACAGAGATATTCATGCCTATCAGTCATTTGATAACTTTTGAATGTGATTAAATAAATTATAATCTTATAACATTGACATTCTTTAATAATTGCATATTTCAAAATTTAAATACAATAAGAATTAATATTAAAAAATAAAACAAAATAATATAATATCCAAAACATATAAATTAAAAAATAATCATATCTTCCTCATTGAAGCTAGCCTATCTAGCTTATTGAAAGTGAAGTCTTATAAAAACATTATTATAAAAAATAAGCTGACTAAAATAAGATATCATAAGACTTCTCATCATTGCTAAACAACTGTGGTTAATATATTTGTAATGGAATGGATTGAAATGTAAGGGTACAAAGAGGAAAAGGAGTTCAATGAGAGTACCCCGACGCCTTAGAGTTTTAGGATTGAGTTCAAACCGACCCATGTAAGTTTAGCATAGCTTCTTGTCAATAGAACAAAAACGAGTGGGATATCTAATATCTAAACTGTAGAGATACTAATACAAATGGATTCCTCCAGTTGATGCGGTGCACTTTGTATGGAAGGTACGGTCTCCTAGGATATCTAGTTATCTGTAACTAACTTTCTTCATGCTCTTGGACTGATTAGATAGACCAAAACTTGCACTACAATGCTGCAAATTGTTTTTGCGTATTTGGGTTTGACTTAAACCAAGAATGAGACAGATCTTAGCAATCACAGCTGCAACCTAGGTCTGGCACGATTAGACATATCCCAAGTCATTCAAGTCGAATCAATTACTCTGAAATGGAACAAATGAAAAGAGAGTAATTTGTTCTACACACACTCATTTTTTATATACAAAGCACTCTTTCGTGATACAGTCAAATACAAACTGAGTCTTGCATGCATGTGTTGAAAAATGGACTTCAATCAGTACTCTTTGGCATGCCTAAGTATTAAATTGCTCACAAAACCCCAATCTCAATCTCTGTATCCCAAGTCTTGAGATCAAGAGATTTTTTCTCTTCACTTCTTATCCTGTTAAGTGTTAACTATCTCATAATTTAATGTTTGACATCTTTTTTGGACTTGAACCTGTCCGCTCTATAAACAATGTTAAGAAAGCTTTGACCGCTCCAAAAACAGTGGCTTTGGCATCAAAGATTTCTAAATCTGTAATCAAGGTCTTGTTTTCTACCATGGAAGCAAGTCAGTTCAATAAAAAGAATCTGGCAGTCAAGTTGGAATCTGGATCATTGTTCCCAAGTGCATTTAGAACTCACGCAAGATTTTACTCACTCATCTTCAATGTAAGGCCTTATATATGTTCTTCTCCACCATACCTCAAATGCTTTCTGTAGGTTGGGACACTCATCGGCATTGCTTAAGAACTGATTTAGCCAAGTAAGCAATATATTTTGCTGATATTTAAGAGGCAGAGTGAGAATTGTTTGGCATATTCCCTCCTCAACAACCTTCATGTCCAATGATCTGCAGGCTCTCTGAATCCAGCCATAGTCGTCAATCAAAGGTTGCAGCCAGGTTTGTAGAAACAACAACCTAATGTCCTTAGATGCCAAGACTTGACCCTTTCCTATAGCAATGCACAATCTTGCAGTAAGCCGACTTACTTCGTAGCGGAACATTATTGGAATCTTGGAATGAAGGGCTGCAAGCTCAGATTGATTAGCCCACATGCATACAAAATCATCTGCTATCTGTCTGTCTGTCAAAATATCAAGCAGCCAATGAAGATTGTCTGCTTGACGAGTTATTTGACTCACAATTGAACACCTGTCTTCACTTGAACTATCCAAGAAATTAGGACCTTTTATTTGAATGAAGTAATGGAAAAGGAGATCCAAGCAGTTGCGACAAGCATCATAAAGATTCACATTGCTAACATCAAATGTGTTATTGCTTTGAGCTGCATTTTCTCTCAGCATTCTGGAAACCAATGGTTTCATTTCTCGTCTTGCTTTCTCATTGTTAGCTTTGGTTACAAGTTGTAAGATGTGGACGATAACCTCTTCAGATCCACTTGTATTTTCTGTCAATACCCTTCTTAAAACTTTCCCTGTTCCATTGCTATCCAGCTGCAGTTGTATGAGAAATGAAACCACTTTTTCCTCTTCTTCCTCTGTCCAAGGCACAGCTTCCAAGTACTCCAAGCATGAGAACACACCAGCATCAAATGCAATAGCAGCTGAAACCTGAAATATGGCATCAGAATAAAAAGTTGGAAAAATGAGACACAACCTTTAAGCGCTTCCATCCAAAGTGAGGAATCAGATGTTTATACAACTTCATTAGAAACTAAAATAGTGGATCAAGAATATCAAGAACTATAGTTCTTCTTGAGCAATAGAATATCAACTCGAAATATTTCTTCATGGCTTACCATCACAAAGGGGTTAAAGATCAAGATAGAATCAGAAGAAAGTGGTTTATATCTAAATTTTGCGATTAAAGCATACCGAACAAAGGTAATTCAGAACTGAATTAGTAGAATCAACATAGGTTACAGTTCAGAAGGGCAGGAAAAACAACAGCAAGAAAGTCTTGGGGTATTCTGTTAGCATTGGATATAAGGACGTTGAGGCAATACGTTTCCAAAAGCTCTGTTAGAAAAAAGTTTAAACACCCGAAGTAATTAATACTTTTCCATAAACAATCAGTATTACCAAGAATAAAACTAGCAAAAGGAAATAAAGTGATTAAAGGAACATGTGTTCAAATTAAATTGTAAATAGTGTTAGATGATTACAGCGGAGAAAAAAATTGAAAAATCCTTTGACTGCACAAGGAGGCCCTTCAAGAATAACAAAAAAAATCTATTTTTTTTTTTCATTACATAGTTTTTCTTTCCTAAACAAAATCACTTTACAGAGCCCTAAGTACACATATTTTTTTCTCATTGAAATCTTGGTTTAATTTAATGACCCATGCAAAATGAACTTTAACTAAAACTCTAAAGCCAAAAATGAGAGAAATTTTACTACAATTAAAATATCAATTACATGATGCACTGCAAAAAGCAGGGAAATTTTCAGTAACGCCCTCAAATGTAGAACTTTTCATTGGATGATAGGGCCGTTGCGAAAGTATAGTGTGTGGTCTTTAAGTCTTCCAAAGTTCTCATGAACTACTTCTTTCAATCATTATTAGCTAGACAGAAAGAGGGAGCGGGAGAGGGAAGGAGGGGGAAGGGTGGTTCTGAATCAATAAGCACTTGCATAGTCTTCTTAAAGAAGAATACAAAGAATAGAAACTAATGGTTCTGGAAAATCTAAACATGAGGGAACGGATTAATATTTTTGGGTGAGAAACCAATTTGCACTCTACACCATAAAGAGCCACCTCATGAAAAGTCTCGTAGATGACATACATTTAAATAAGAGAGAGGCCTCCTTTTAACTGATAATTTTAAATGTATTCTAGGAGGCTTCATCAACTGTTGATATAGCGTTGTCAAGAGAACTCTAAAAGTCGGACCTTAAAAAGAATCCTGTAGCAGGAACGATGTAAACCATCTGGGATAAGACAGATAAGAGTGCTCAGCTTATTAAGCTGCTAAAAAAAATTCTTTGATTGGGATTCCCTGGTCTCAGCAGAACTGTAGTAGCACAAGATATGGAACCCTAGAAATGATTTACTAGGGGCAACCCGAAGCTATAAAAAAATAAGTTGAAAAGGGGTTCAAAACCACAAAACAAACCCTGCGAAGCTCTTTTGCAAGCAACTTGAAAAGGCATTATAGAACCAAGTAGCAAGGGACTAGAATAGGGCTAGAAGTGGGTCATAACAATACCTGCTCAAAATCAATAAAAGAAGTATATAGGCCAACTTTAAATGGCAGACAGTAGAAAAGACTAAATATAGCCTTTTGAATGTCTCATTTTTATGAGCAGTCAAGATCATTGTGAATTCTTATTCCCATAAGAGAAAGTTGCGAATCTCATATCTATATTTTTCTTCTACAAAAAAGGAGGTGATAGGGTCTGATGCCTTCTCACAATAAGGTCATCTTGTTAAGAAAGGTGTTCACATCTTGCATAAAATATATAATTTCATAAAGTTGTGATCTAATCCATAGTGGAATGCCACACTTTGGGTAGGGAAATATTTACTAGGTAATTGTTTTTTATTATATAAGTAGGGTTTTGAAAGGATCCCGACCCTTGTACAAGAAAAAGTTAGAGCATGAAGCACAACTAAACAGAAACTAACATCAAAAAAGGACAATAAAAGACTACAAAAGGAGCAACAAAACTTAAAAAACCGACCAGGCCACCCTAAGTCAGGGTGGTTAAAAAAATTGTTCCAATGAGCTTTGCTTTATCTCAAAAAGAGGATCCTTTTCCCCAAAACTAACTTTCTTGTTACAGAGAGGGGTCATACAATCACTGGCTGAACCAGCATCCATACCCAAGGCATTAAAATCCATAGGAATATTACCCTTTCAGATCCACTTTCTGAACTTCTTGAGGGGGAGGAGAAAAGGAATCTTCCTTAGAAGCTGAAATATGATCCTTCTTCCAAAGAAAATAATGTTTCTTATTCTTCAAACAGGTAGTAGAAGTATGACCCACTATGCCACAAGAGTGGCAGATAACTAGAGAGTCTTCGTAGCCGAATTGCTGCACCCAAGTTCCAAATTTTGAAGACAAGGTAATCCGAGTGGGGAGCTTCTGTTTTTGCTCCACAAAAACACAAAATCTCACAAAGAGAAAGCACTTCATAAATTTAGTGATCTTATTAGTAGCACAACATAGCCCAAAAGAATTGGCAATAGACATGAAATTTTTCATTTCAGAATTCCAAAGGAAGCCCATGCTGACGGATTGTGAAGAACCCTGCTGGTTCTAACTCTGCCTCAGATGCTAAAATGTATTGTTCTTGCATTTTTCACTTATTTTGATGGATTTTTGACAAATAATAAAAAAGTGCACCAGGCAAGAAATAATACTAAAACTGAATAAACAATAATAATGGAGTAACTGCAATTGAATTAAGTAATTGGCAATTGCTACAAGTAAATCTTATTCAACAAAACATACCCGGAGGTCCTCAGCTTAATTAAATAAGAAACTTCTAGATCAAGCCAGGCAATACAAAAAACTGACAAATCAAATCGCCCAACTCCAGATACTGATTTCTCACACTAGAAACTGGATCAAATGACCTGATAGTGCTAGGTGTCCATGATGAAGCCACCAGATGCCAAAAAAAAGAGGCGTTTCAACCTAAAAAGGGAGGTGTTTCAACCTACAGCTCACACGCCTTAGCCTTGAAGACACCTGTAAACCTGTGAAGAAGTACGGCCAGCAATAAATAGTGTACGACCAACTTATTTGGTGTCAACAACTGCTAAATGAAGGTGCCTCAAACCAGTATGCCCCTTCTTTATTGAAAATTGCTAAATAATTGAATAGTAAATTTGTTGCAAGCACAAATGGACTCTAGAATGAAGCCCTCTCAGAAACAATGATTCAACTGGTCTTTCACAGCTTCAAGATTGTAGAACACTGAAGAATTTATGTTCTCCAATGATGAAAATACTCTGAAACCCTTGTCTCAGGCACAAACTTCAAAGAAGCTAAAAGAGTCAATGTCAAATGCTCATGAATGAATCAAGTCGACTTTCCCCTTTGCCTTCTTATATTCTCTCCAAGAGGCACAATTTCCAATGAGATCATTTAAATACATTTAAAATGTATTTTAATGTTTGATACCCCTTTTAATTACTTTATCAACTTGGGCGTACCTTTTTTAGCAATTATTATAATCTCACTTTATTAAAATTTAAGTGGCTCACTTTTTAATAAAGTTAAAATATAACTTTATAATATCCCTTTATTAATTAAATATAACTTAACCACTTAAATATTAATATCTTCCTCAATATATAGTATTTTGACATGTCGTCAGAAGCCGGGGTCAACACTGTAGAAACCCCATGTGTCCAGGTGCCCTGACTAAAGATAGCATCATTGCCAGATTGAATTACTACCCTCAAACTAAGCCAAACACTGATCTGCAAAGGCCTGGAACTGAACCCAATAGTGAACTGAAGAAATGGAAATGACAATAACCTCCATTAACTGCCACTGAGACCCCCTATCCAAACATATTAGCCTACGAGGGTCCAAGAAATAGGCTAACCCATCTGCAACTGATACTGACTAGAGTGGGGACACTACACGGATTCAAATAGGAAACTTGAAAGTCTCTAGCATAGGGTTGAAACTAGGTGACCAATTTTGAAGACTTAAACCATTACAACCCAAAAACCTGGGGTCCTCAAGGACCCTAGATCTATCCTCCTAGCAGGAAAAAGAAAAAGAAAAGAAAAAAACATTCAACATTGCAGATACCTCAACATTGCCACGAAGCTTCCAAATCCAAAGGATCCATTTTTTGACAATATCAATATTGGGGTGATTACCATAGAACCTCCCAACAAGCGAGCTCCTAAGCCAATCAAACGTCTCAGCAATAAGAGAATTAGGAAAATCAATAATTATTTGGGCATCCTACATCTCCACAAGAGAGACGCCCAAAAAAGAACACCCAACAAAGATGCCTTCCTCCACACCCCTCGGGGAAACAAACCCCAAGAGAAGAAACAATAGCCACCAAAACGTCTACAGGAGAAGAAACAACAACTTCTAGAACGTCTATAGGAGAAGAAACAACAACAAAATCATCCACCTTTGACAAAAATCCCCTCTCTTCCAAAGCAGAAGAAATGGGCATAAGTAGATATGTATCCTTGAGTTTCGTAGTGGGGGACAAAACCCCCTTAGAAGGTAAAAGAAAACGTTTTTTTATACCCAAAAACTGGTCCGCAACAGTGGCCTCACCCACAAGCACCTCAACAAGCTTATTTGCCTCTAGACGAGCATCCAAGAGGATATTCATGAGAAATTCATCCTCTTCATCCGAGACAACCCCTTCACAAGACAATAAATCAAAGGAAGCTGGGGAGGAAAGCAAAACTTCTTCCTCCCCCCACCAATCCTCTACCTCTGCACTTTCCATTTCTTTAGAGAAACCAACCTCACAGCCCGTAACTGCAAAAGGACCCACTCCATCCAAAACTGTCAAAGCTACAGGGGAGAAGTAGCCAACACTGGGGACCCATTCCAACGCACTCGGTAATTGTTGCAAGTAACAGGGAAGTGCATTTAATTTTGGAGGTCACATAAAAAGTATACATATTTTTTTTCCAAAAGCATTCACAAATAAATAAATAAAATTTAATGAGGGCTCACACGAAGACAAGCAATTTTGAGCACTCGGATTGGAAGAGCATTTGAGTTTTGCCTTGGAGGTTGAAATGATTCTTGGATGTAGAGTCAAATTTGGGTGCCACTTTGGGAAATGTTACCTAGGTTCATTGATAGTTTTCTTATTGCTCGTGTATATATAGAGTGTTTAGCATGGATATAGTATGGTTGTTGAGAAAAAGGTGAATGCTACCAAAATAGCTCCAAAAAGCAAGTCAAAGGTCTCCTTGATAGCATGGTCAAGTTCTTTCATTGTAGTGTCATTTTCTTACTATGAATCTAATAAGAATGATGCTACTGTTTGTTGGGCTTTTTTCTGAAAGGGTTTCCTAGGTAAATCTTGTGTTATGTGTTATTTTTCTGCAGAAATTGTTTAAATTCTGTTTTGTTATGCAAGTATTCTTCTATTAGGATTAATATTATTTCCTACAATGATTTTGTTCAATTTCAACTCGCCCTTCCATATCAACTCATGACATTCATGGGTTCAGAATCATGTTTCATAAAATCTTTTTAGTTTTAATGGGCAATGTGAGAGGACAGCAGACCACCATCACATAGTGTTGGAACATGTTAAAGTTGTCAAAGAACCATAAGCTTTATTTATAATTTATAATTATTCTCTACCAGTTTAATTTCTATTGTTTTCCTATGTTTCTCATTCTTGAATTTGATTTGTTGTCTACTTTATTATAAAAACATAATCCTCTCATAAAATCCAGGTTTCAGTCCTCGATTCTTTTCTTTGGGCTAATAAGCTTTGCTGCCAATCAATGACTATAGTACAATCCATGGTGGTTTCCATACAGGGAAGCTTATAACAGTCTAATTCCCCATGTGATATCCATGCAGTAACAAAGAAGGAACCACTTTTAATCACTTTCACGGGAAAATCTTGAGGTGGTGGTTGAAAGTGAATTATATTCCTCCTTCTGTGAATTGTTCGGTTACAATAAAATCAACAATGATAAGGAAAACAAATTGAAAAGTAATATTATCAGAGTTTGATATGGATCCAGATTAGACGCCCCTAAAGGTGTGGGGCAGGTTCATTTCTTTTAGAACACAGTCAGTATTATAAGAAGCTTTATTGAGTTGTGACAACCAATGAATTATTCATTAAGAAAAGAAATACCAAGTGAATGTGCTCCTAAGCAACAAGAAATCTTTGATAAATCAAAATCATTTCGGTCAATGCACCGATCTTAGCAAACTTAATTGGGACAAAGGGTTAAATATCCATATTGACACTTACAACTAAGCAAGTGGAAGTATCCTTTCTCTAGAAGAGATTCATGAGTTGGATCACCCTTTGTAATTCAAAAGCCATTTGTTAACACGGGCCCATAGAAATTACACATCCACATAAAGGGATGTAGGAATAGTCTACTCTAAACTTTAGTCACTACCCGTTTGCCAACTCTTTTGGGTTTTCTGTAGATCATTAAGCATTTTGTACTGAATTAATAAATGAACCCGTAGTACAAAGGCAAGTATCATAGTGTTTGTGGTTACTTCAACAGTTTGCATTTTCAATAAAAGTCCCGATTTGGATCCCATGAGTATTAGGGTGAAAAACACTCTAAATTGTAGCACAAAGATATTGCAAAACTAACAATGGATGAGTAGAGAGCACATTGTTCTAACAGAATACACAAGAACAAAGAGCAGATACTGTTAATCTAATCATATGTATTAACAGAAACCTTTTACACGAGTGAGTACATAATCTTACAACTTGGTGTACAGAGTTATGTGTTGCAAGCTGCCTCAAATGAACAAGTGTAAAATATTGCACTGGCTCAAGGGATGTATATAGACTCCTTAAACACAACAGTGGACTGCAGATGTAAAGTCTCTGATGCCAAGATGTACGTTGAAACTTGTTATCTTTTCTTAAGGAATGCAAAGAAAGAAAACAAAATACTTTGACAGCATGATGTGGTCAAACTAAATATAAAGAACTCCCTCTCTATTTTACTCTACCATAACAGATATATGCATATAGACATAAAAGAGATATACGTATATAAGCATAATGTGTATGTGAAAAGTCCTGTTAGAAGAAGAACGGAGTACTAATAGAAGGAAAACTCACTCAACTCAAAAATATGAAGAGCCATTGTGCAAGTATCATAATTGCTTTTTTTAATTTTGAACTGATGATGCTCAAAGCATAAATGTGTTGGGAGCCTTGCAACATGAGCATGAAGTATGGATGGTTTGTGTTGGTTGTTTCTATGTTCTCATTGATATCAACATGGTGATAACTATATGGGAAGTTTACTTGGTTTACCGGATGCTGCTCTCTGCCGGTAATACCCTCGTGTGATGGATCAGTGTATTGGTATTTGAATCCGGAATTTACCGCAAGATCTAATATGACTCTATTCTCTTAACCATTTTTTTTGACTCATTCAGATAGCTATATCCTAGATCTTGACACGTTTTTTGTTGTGAGCAAAAAGTTATCTTTGACTCAACTCTATATTCTACTAATGTTCCTTGCTTGGCATACTGTGTGGGAGACTCCACATTCTATTAAGGTGAACATTTGTATGTTGCGGTTTTGTTGATAGTCTCTTTGCTGGTAGCATGATGGGAAATTAATGTGTTCTCAAATCCAGAAAGTGTTTGCTTTGAGGATTATTTGTTGGTTTGGAGAATTGTTTCTAGTTTTGGCCGACTTAGTGTATGCAATACTTTATGAAGACTAATTATGATTTATGGATGTTAGCCAACTTGGTATAATGCACTATATGGATAAAATGCTTAAATCATATATGATGCCGACAAAGAAAGTTTTTATTATTTTGTTTTCATCTAATTAGGCCGACCTAATTGATGATTAAGATATGCTTGTATATATATAAGGTGTTTTGGGGAATGAGATGAGGAGGAGTGGAAGAGGATATATGGAATGCATGTGAAATGCGAAGTGAGGATCTGAGCCTAAATGCTTTATCAGTTGTGGATCAGTGCAGTTTTGTTGAGCGATTACCGTGTGAAATAGTACTTTATATTTTGAGCTTCATTGGAACTGAACCCTACACATTGAAGGTGTATCCTATTTGTTCAATCTTTTGGCAGTGAGCCACTATCATTGTATTTTGGTGGTTAGCCATCTTTTGTACTTAGGCTATGAGCCTTTTAAGAACAATAAGTCCTGGCAGTGAGCCTCGTAATATTTTGTATCTGGATATAATATATTGTGAGTTAACCCTCACCGTGGTTTTTCCCTCATTTAATTTTCCATGTAAAAATCCTGGTGTTCATGTGTATGGTTGCATTGGTTTGTTTTTATGTTCCTTTTTGCTGATTTAGTCAAAATTGAAATAATGTTTAAATGGATGTTAATATGGTTATATGGAATACTGATTCACTCCCCCCTCTTAGTATTTCGGATGTTCAACAATTGGCATCAGAGCTTGGTTCCTTGGAAGAAGCCTAACAGTTTGAGGAAGATCCCAAAATTTGAGCATAAGAAAATTTTTCCTCCGGAAGTAGTCTCTGCCGAATATTTAGAAGAAATGGAAGATCTGAAGGACAAGTTGATAAAAGTGAAAGAATACATTGAAAAGCTGCAAAGTAAAAGTATTGAAGCATGTGATCTATTGGTTGAGGGAGAAGAAATTATCTTTAGCCTACTATAACAATTGGATGAGAAGAAAAGAGCTGAAGAATATCAGGAAATTGAAATTCAAAGGAAGATGGATGAATGCATAAAGCTTGACGAAGAAGCATAAATCTTGAGGTTTGATTTGGAAAAGGCAAGAAGTTTTGGAAAACAAATTAAGATAAGCTCGGTGATGCTTGAAAGATTGATTACTTCTCAAAGACCGGAAATGGATAAGAGTGGTTTAGGGTTTGAGGAAGGTCAGAGTTCTAAAGCGAAGCAATCCACTGGCAAAAAGACTCTGTACAAAAATGGAAAAATCAAAGATCTAAGAAGGGATCCTGGAAAAACTCCTGTCAAGCGACATGATGCTAAAAGGTATTTATCTTTCAATGGTGTTTGTTATTCTTGCAAAAAAATTGGTCATAAGACAAAGGATTGCAAAAGTAAAATGAATGATTCTTTATCATTCTCCAACAAATGTTCTAAGGGCAAGAAGAATGGATATAAAGTTGGTCAGTTGAATAAAAAGGAAAATGAAAAGAAGAATGTTGTTTGTTGTAAGTGTAACAATTCGGAACACCTTGGTAATAACTGCAGAAGAACGAAAAATAATTATCCGGCGAAGAAGAATGATCAAATCATTGATCCGGAAGAAGCGAGAAAGGAAATGAAAAGGATTTGGAGAAAGGAATCATAACTATCAATCTTATCTGTGCCGACCTCCGGTGCAGATACTCCCGCCAATTTCTAAGTAAAAGCAATGGCTAAGGGGGAGCAATTATCAGAAAATCTAATAAACCCCCTCATCGGTACTTGTGTCATATTATGACAAAAGCATATTTAATGTGCTAACAAGATTAAGGTATTTTTCTCAGTCACATGTGTGAAGGATGAAGTTTGCAAAATTTGAAAAAAATAAAGGCGTACACAATTTTCAAGGTAATCTACCTGCAAGTTGAAGCATTTATTACGAAATCATTCGGAATGGAAGGAATAAAATTTGAATAATTCTAAAGGCTTATGTATTTTGGAGAAGTGTGCAAAGGAAGCTTAAAAGGCAATTCAGAGTTTGAAGAAGAAATCAAACGGATTTGAAGTGAGCTCTGGAATCAGGATATCTATACATTTCTTGTTGGCATTTATAGAGATATTCCTGTTTGCACAATCTTTCATTTTTATTGCTAAGGATAATTCAAAGGTTGTGAGTAGTGCAGATAAAGTGCAAGTCGGTTTGAAGAGATATTTGAGGAATGTGTCGGAAGAGTCTGTTGGTGCATTATCATGCATCCCTCTGAGAGTGTTTCCCATAGAAGATATCTATGCATTTGTTTACAGTAAGGTAGAAGAGATGTCGTCAGTTCAGTTGCACATGCTTTGGGAAGGTGAATTGAAAGAGATGATGCCTGCACAATATTAGTTGAGAAGAAGTTGGATGTTTGGAGGAAAGTTCATTTGTTTGAGTTCAAGAAGAAGTTTATTCGAATAGTGTTGAGCAGAATTCATGATGAATCTCTATGGATTGATGACGCACATTTGATTACCAGAGAAACTATTAAAGATGTTACTGGTTTGTGTTCCTCTGGACTCGTTCCCAAACTAAAGGCTATGGATGAGAAAGAGAAAATTGAGGTTAATGGTGCAAATTTTGAAGGGAAAGAGATTGATATGAGGTCAATTGTTGATTCGGTAATAAGGTATGCTGCTATGGTCATCAGTCATAAAGTTTGTATCCCTAACAATGACCTTACAGTTTCTACTGCTGCAGTACATATTGTTGTTGATATGGTTAAAAGAGGTATGGATTATGACTTGTGTGAATTACTTCGTATACATCTTTTGAAAAATTTAAAGGAAGTCAAGAAGAGTAAGAAGAATACATTCCGGTATGGAAATCTAGTTGTCTGTTTGCTCTTTTACTTTTTGAGAGAGTTACCGGTAATAGGAAGGATAGAATGGTCAGATTCAATGCCTATTGCCCATCAAATCAAGAATTTCATGATAAATCTTGGTAGTTCAGATGCACAAGAGACTGCCCTTGCTGCTTTCTTTGGAACATTTCAAATGAAGATGAATAGAAGGTCTAGGATTCCAGTAAGTGTTGTTGAAAGGTTCTCTGGAAGCATAAATTTTCTTGTGTCTACAGATTTTTGTCACATGGAAGCAGTTGAATCAAGGATAGTTTGGATATTTGAATTAAATTATGAAGTGTTAGAGGCTGAAGTTGATAATTATGCTAAAATTCTTTTGGAAAACCCTAAGAATCTCAATGTAGAAGGTACCTCTGGTAGCGTGACCGGAACAGGGAAGAAAAGGAAGAGTGTTGTTAAGCAAGAAGTTGTAGAAGGAAGTGAACTTGAACATGAGCATGAAAGGATAAATATTCAGAGAGCTTTGGAAGAATTACAAAAGGTTATTCCCGGTGCTAATTTTGATTCATCTATTTTTGTTGTGGAGAATCTTCGTGCCATGATTGATTCTTTGAAGGTCCACATCTCCGGACTTGAAGTGCATGTTGGAATCAGGTCTGATGAAGGAAATTTAGAAGATATCAAAGGAAAATGTGCGAATGCACACAATCGAGTGATGAAGGAATTAGAGAGTGTACAAATTTGTGAAGAAGAGGCACAAGAACTACTTTCTTTTTGCTTAGATTGGTTTGGCAGTACACTAGATATAAGAAATGAAATAAGGATGAGTGAATCCCAAATGAGCACTCAAGCATATACTTACAGGTTAGCAAAAGATAAAGATAATTAGAGGTGGTCCTATATTGTGCAGCTTTAGGACAAATTCTTTTCTCTACAAGATCAAAGGAAAAATGTTATCAAGAAGTTTGTGGCACTCAGAGACATGATTAAACTCAGACATACTTTTGTTTCTAGTGCTCTTGGATGTATTGGTGAATTATCAAAAATTAATCTTTGTCCCAATATTTTAGCAGATGGTGTAGAGTCCTTAACTAAGCTTGATCTATTTTACAAGACTCTTGTAAGTGCAAAAGGTTCTTGGGAAGAAGGAAAAGAGTCGTGGAAGGCTATCCTAGACAGTCTCAGAGGTTCTTCTTTAGGTTAATTCAATTATGTGTTCATATATTTTTGGTTACATTTTGATGTATATACATATATACCGGACCCCTTCCTTTGTCATTGATGTCAAAGGAGGAGAGATGGAAAGATAGAGAGATGGAGAAATAGAGAGACAGAGGAAAAACATTTTTGTGTAGACCAGTTTTGATAGGGGGAGTATTCAAAATATTTGGTTGTTGGAAAATGTTTTTTTCATGCATTTTGCCATAGTTTACATACTCGGACTCGGAGAGTACTCGGCAAGCCCAAAATTTTTGACTCGGCAAATACTCGACAACTTAAAAAGTAGCAAAATTTCTCATGAAAACACTTTTTTTTGCAAAATTCAATTACAAAATGCATCAAATGAGTCTAAAAACCATGAGGGAGTGTTTTATATTAAATTTCATAGTTCAATACATATGGATTACAAAATGGCATCATTATACGAAGCCACATAGTGAAACTGGTAATAACTATAATGAATTTATGATGATTGTATTTGAAAATCATCATCATAAATTTCATATCTAGGCAATTACAATTTCCTCTTCCCCAACCTAGTGAAAAATTGGGAGGTAGAGGGTATGGTCCTTGCACTCGATTCTGGCTCCCTGCTTGCCGTAGAAGATTGTGGCAGTGGCTCCACCATGCTGGTAGGTGGCAGTGGCTCCTCCTCCACCACATCAATGTCATCCAATCCAATCTCCCCTACTTCTACTGCAGGCAAATCCTCCATAGCTTGCCTCTAGAATAATAATAAATATTAAATTGATGTAGAAAAATAAAAAAATTTAATATTTTTATTATTTTATACATAAACGTTTGGAAGCATATATATAAAATAATAAAAATATTAAATCATTTCCAGGCATATGTTCATTTAATATTATCATTTTTTCAAACATATACTATGAAGTATGAAGTATGAAGTTTTAAATTTTAATATTCAGGCATATGTTCATTTAATATTAGCATATGTTTGAAAAAATGATAATAGTAAATACCCACGACCTGGCACAGGCGCCGCACAGCCAATGCGAACAGGAACTAACCTGGAAATCGCGCAGACTCCAAGTCGCGCAGCCACCACTGCAAATCGTGGAAATAAATCACGCAGCCAACACTGCAAATCGTGGAAAATGAAAAGGGTAAATGTAAACTGCAAATCGTGGAAATAAATCACGCAGCCGACATTGCAAATCGCGGAAAATGAAATGAACGCATCCAAAATGCGGAAAAAATCAAAATGTGTAAAAAATCCCGCGAAAAGGTAAAAACGACTTGAAAAACGTGTCAAAAACGTGTTACGTTTTCTGTGCCGATTATTTTGCGAGCAAACAGAGATTAATCGGCGAGTACTCGGAAAAAAACAGTAAAAAAACTCGGCTAGGGTTTCCTGCGAGTAAAAGTCAAGATTACTCGCCCAGCCAAAAAACATGCGATTACTCGGCTGCTCGGCGATTAATCGCCGAGTATGTATACAGAGCATTTTGCCATCAATTCCAAAGGGGGAGATTGTTGGGAGCCTTACAACATGAGCATGAAGTATGGATGGTTTGTGTTGGTTGTTTCTATGTTGTCATTGATGTCAACATGGTGATAACTATATGGGAAGTTTACTTGGTTTACCGAATGTTGTTCTCTGTTGGTAATACCCTCGTGTGATGGATCAGTGTATTGGTATTTGAGTCCGGAATTTACCACAAGATCTGATATGACTCTATTCTCTTAACCATGTTTTCTTGACTCATTCAGACAGCTATATCCTGGATCTTGTGACATCTTCTTTTGTGAGCAGAAAGTTATCTCTGACAGAGTTCAACTCTGTATTCTACTAATGTTCCTTGCTTGGCATACTATGTGGGAGACCCCGCATTCTATTAAGGTGAACATTCATATGCTATGGTTTTGTTGATAGTCTCTATGTTGGTACTATGATAAGAAATTAATGTGTCCTCAAATATAGAAGGTGTTTGCTTTGAGGATTATTTGTTGGTTTGGAGAATTGTGTTCTAGTTTTGGTCTACTCAACGTATGCAATACTTTATGAAGACTAGCTATGATTTATCGATGTTAGCTGACTTGGTATAATGCACTACATGGATAAAATGCTTAAATCATATATGGAGCCGACAAAGAAAGTTTTGATTATTTTGTTTTCATCTAATTAGGCTGACCTAATTGATGATTAAGATATGCTTGCATATGTATAAGGTGTTTTGAGGAATGAGATGAGGAGTGGAAGAGGATATATGGAATGCATGTGAAATGCGAAGTGAGGATCTGAGCCTAAATGCTTTATCAGTTGTGGATCAATGCAGTTTTGTTGAGCGACTTTTGTGTGAGATAGTACTTCATATTCTAAGCTTCGTTGGAACTGAACCCTGCACATTGAAGGTGTATCCTATCAGTTCAATCTTTTGGCAGTGAGCCACTATCATTGTATCTTGGTGGTTAGCCATCTTTTGTACTCAAGTTGTGATCCTTTTAAGGACATTGAGTCCTGGTAGTGAGCCCTGTAATATTTTGTATCTGGATATAATATATTGTGAGTTAACCCTCATTGTGGTTTTACCCTCATTGGGTTTTTCACGTAAAAATCCTGGTGTTTATGTGTATGGTTGCATTGATTTGTTTTTATGTTCCTTCTTGCTGATTTAGTCAGAATTGAGATAATTTTAAATGGATGTTAATATGGTTATATGGAATACTGATTAACCCCCCCTCTCAGTATTTCAGATGTTCAACAAAATGCTTGCATCTGCTTATCACAGTTTTCTTGGTGCAAAACCTGGCCACTAGTTGAGCTTCATGAGCTCAAACCACAAATCACCATGTCTGATGTGTGATACTACAATGGTTGCATCTAGAGTGAAGCGGTCCTACCAACCACATATGAGAATTTAGGGTCCACCACTCACAAATACCTTTCATACTAACAAACTTCAAAACACACAATTTCATCACCTCTGCATTCTGACAAAATGGTTTCCCCTATCGAAATGAGTGTTGGCCTCATTTGGAGGCAATAAGCTACCATCATGTTGTAGCAGGTAGTAACAAAATTACAAGAATGCGACTTTCTAATGTATGGCCCTACTATTGTCAGGGTACTGCATTGCATTCCTCAAACTACAGCTCCTCAACCTAGCTATGCCCCATGAAATGTAGAAGAGAATTTAGCTACAGTCCATGAATGGGAAAAAGTTATCCTATATTGAAACTTGAAAATGCCACCTGGATCAAGTCTGAAAAGGACAAAAATAACTGTCGATAATCATTCATCAAGAATTGAAACACGAGCCACTAATGGAGTAGTGATGATTAACTCGATTCCTGTATATTGGAATTTGCAATATTCCTTAGTAACATGGAAATTGGCAAGAACAATTATCATTATTAAACTTTTGCTTCAAAGGTACTATTATTTAAGCAAACATGAAATATAATTAAAGAAAAGTATATTCAATTAACAGATGGCTTTTTGTATTTCATAAGGATCAAAATTTGTGGAGATATATTATGGAAAAATTCAATAGAGAGTATTATCAAAAGACACACAAGAATGGCTAGAAGGCATGTCAACCATGAGTCTCCAACCAAGAAAATATTGTTCTTTGGATTGTAGTGGTAAAAACTAAAAAATTCTATCGGGTTTATTCAAATGGATTAAGACTGCCAAAGAAAAGCCAGGCAGATTGTAAAATTTTTAGCCCTAACAACTATTATGATCCCAGTAATTGCTTGAGCAATGCAGATTGGGTTGTGTGTGTCCTTTGAAGCTTCCATCATGGAAAGAAAGATTTAGGTATTTGTCAGGTGCAATGAAATCCTCAACATAATGAGTAGAGGAAAAAAATTGTCAAATATTTTGCAAAAAGCAGAACATAAGTTATATATGAGAACATTATGACATGGTTTGTGCATCCAATTAACTTAATGACTGATGGACATATTTTGTAAGATAATTGTAGGAATTATACATAAAAATTGCAGAATTGATCCACGCAAGGTCAGGCAACTTTTACATTCATGATGACAACCCCTACCCTTGATAGTTAAATCATGTTCTAGGATTTTGGAGCAGTAGTTTCAAAATCCAATAGAATGGCATCGTTGCCAAGGAGATTTAATTTTGTTTGCATTCAAAAGAACCTGGTGATTTGAGAAACTTGCAGCTATTGATAGTTTGTAGCAGCATTATGGTTGCAGCAATCCTGGTCATAAAAGTTGAAAACTTGTCTCTTCAAATAATTTTGTTTGCATTCAAAAGAACCTGGTGATTTGAGAAACTTGCAGCCATTAATAGTTTGTAGCAGCATTATAGTTGCAGCAATCCTGGTCATAAAAGTTGAAAACTTGTCTCTTCTTTTTGAAGAGTTGGGACGCTATTCAATCAACTGAGAAACTATGTTATTCACAAAGTTGTTATGGATAGAAGAAGGCAACTTGGATATTATTCTGCACATGAAGATCTTTCTTATGTACAAAGAAAAGGCATGATAAATAGAAATCCAAAGGTGCTGGTGAGTCCTCCAGGTCAAATAATCAAACCAGGTAAGTACAATTGACAGAACCAATGCATTTGCAGATTTAAGGCATCGGTATCAATATAATTTTGATGATTTTGGTGATAACTTACTTAGAACAGGAGCAAAAATGAATAGAAATGAATATGATGAGCATAGAAATAATAGAATGATTGGCAGAGGGAGTAGAGATAGGTCCAAGGATGCAAATATGAGAATTTTCAGCATGCTTGACCAAAATGTAGAAGCACATGTTACCCAACAACATGTTTCACCTACTAGGTCATAAGAGCATATACATGATATAGAGATTCTTGATGAAAATCAGAAGATGAATCCTAGAGAGAGAGAGTCCTCAATGAGGAGTTAGCTTTATTGGACATTGCAAGACAAAAGAATCAAGAAATTAAAGCTGAGAATGAAACAATTGAGCAACAAAAACAACAAGTTCTAGCTCAAGCTAGAACAGCCCAGCAACAAAATTTAAATCAGCATCAACAAAAACAACAAAATAGAAATCAACGACAACATGGGAAGCATAACAATAATGAAGTTCCACAAAACCAGTGCCAAAAACAATTCAATTAGTAGCAAAATCACAAACCCTAGGCATCAAGTTTGAATAGGCTCAAAGGTTTCTTCCTTGCAGGAAGCCTTTGGGAGCTGAAAGATATAGACAGTTGGACTTATTGGAACCCCTAATTACCCCAACCTGGTTCCTAATGAAATAAGAGGAAAGTTTCCTAAATTTCAAGGTAATAATGCTGTAACTGAGGAAGAACATCTAAGGTATTTCATCAATATCATAGATGAATATGAGATAGATAATGAAGATGCGATGATGAAATTGTTTGTATATTCCTTGAAAGAAAGTGCCAAAGAATGGTACAAAAGTCTCCTAGACGGTAGTATTGTTTCTTGGGAGGAGTTCATGACTGTTTTCAAGTTACAATATGGGGATTGGATTGATCCCAAGTTTTCCATGCATGAACTTACCATAATCAAAAAGGGCATCAATGAAACAGTAGTGGATTTCAACAACAAATTCATCACTACAATGAGAAAGCTACCACTACACCTCAAACCTAATGAATCGATGTGTCTTGTTCTTTACAGTGGTGTATTTGATTCAAAGATTGGATATTGTTTGTGAGACAAGAGTCCACAAGCACTTAATGAAGCCTATGCCACAACTATAAACATTAGGTGCAATATGAGGGCTTCTAGTAAACATGTTAAAAGATCAAAAGTGAAAATCTCACAACCAGCTAAAGCTGCCCCAAGCAAGCCACTTTCCACTGAGGACAAATTGGACAAGTTGACGAGTATCATGAAGGATCTATCATATAAAGAAGCAAGAAATGATAAGGGGCTGCCACATCAAAATGCAACAACTCATTTCAATGAAGGACAAAGGTTGCATAACACACCTTACAATACTGACTAGTCCAAGAGACCACAACAAAATAATAGACAAGCAACTCCTAAGTAGGCCGGTTTTAGACAGCAAGAAAAAGAAAGACCAAATCCACTAATAAGAGACAATGTGGACTTCCAAGAGCCTAATGTAAGTATTGTTTTCTCCCTCATGATCCATCGTATTGTGCAGTTTCTCTTTCAATGAGTAGAGAATTAGAATTTCCACATGAAGAAGGTGGTGCCAAGTGAAAGATTTACTGTTAAATAAGCCCAAGATACAATGAAAGATTAGGAAAGCATGACAGAAAAAATATGCTAGAATAAATTGTATTCTATATAGCAAATAGAGTGTGTTATAAAAAATACAAAGAGCTATTGCTTTATATAGAACAAGGCAAAGCATGAGGTAACCCAAGATCTCACATAAAGCATTGAGTTCAATTGGAGTTAGCCTATGCAATAGAGCAGGGAAGTTTATTTAAGGAGAAAATCTTATCCAATAAAGCAAGACATCTTATCTAAGAAGGAAAAGAAGGGGCATTTAAGGAAAAATCAGAGAGATTCCTTAGTAGTTTATAGTCAAATAAAGCAACAATAGTTATCCACAGGAAACAACATTTATCCACATGAAGTTGCTAATTTGTGCTAGCACCCCCCCTTAAGTCTAACTAAGGAGACAAAACCCTGAGGAAAGAAGAAAAAACTATGGATGGAATGCATGAAAACATGAATGGGTCCTGGCTACAAGGCCATGTTAGGTACCCAATTACAAAGAGGAAAGGAGAAACCCTATGGGGAAAACTCATAACCAAACGATACAATAATGATATCCATCATAAATCCAATCAATCTCCATCCACACAAAGGATAACAAGCGAAGCCATACAACCCTTTGCATAATGAGATAATTTACTACAAAGAAGCACCGGAAGCACACTTGTGGAGCAACACTAGAATCCTTAATCCGACAAGCAAGGAAAGATAATCTGTTTGCTAGAAACCATATTAGAGTCACTGAACGACTCAAGTTGGAATCATGATAAAGCAACAACAAAATTGATGCCAAGGAACACTCAAAAACTTGCAAACTGACACAACTCTAGAATCTATGAAGCAATAGTTAATTGAAAAATGATCTGGAACTGAAATGATGTGAAAAGATCAAAAAACAAATGCAAATCTAATGCATGCAAAAAGGAAATAGTGCATGCATAGATGAATGTTCACATTTGCTTCCATGATTTTCTACCCTAAAATATAAAATGGATTTGCAACTCTACTAGTTTTCCTAAAATGCTCACATGGTATTAGAGCAGAGGTTAGTTTGAGTGCAAATTAACCTTTGCTCTGATGCCATGTGAGAATTTGAGAAATACTGGTTGAGTTACAAATTATAGAATTGCAAACATTAAAAAGAAAGATAAATTGTAAATAAATGCATTCTATTAATTAACTTGATAATTGCTCAAGAATGAGTACAATATATATAGCAAGAGATGAGCCTTCTAGAATGGCAATTGCCAATTAGAAAATAGGCATGCAACTCCATGCAAGATTGCACAACTAAGCAATCATTATCCTAAAAATCTAACTAGATAACTTACCTAGAGAAATAATTTAGGCAAAATATTCTACACTAACACTGATCATGAGGATGAAATTTACCAGCTAGATGTTTTTGACCATGATTTGGAAGATGAGAAATATTACAATGATAGTTGTGATGTAGAACACCAAATACATCAGTATGAGTGTAGTGTTGGACCTAATTAGTATGAGTTGTCGATTCATAATTTTGAGCATTTGAGGGAACTCATGAAGCAAAGATATAAGAAAACAAAACCTAAAAAAGTAGTAACCACTCTATCGAATGATTGAAATGCCCAAATATTTGGGTGGCATTATTGACCAAGCACTACACAAAATGGCTCTACCAAAAAACTATAAATGTGCAATGCTTGGTCAATTAGGAAATCCAATTCAAGCTGATGTGGAAATCAAGTTGAAAGTGCATTCCAACATCAACTAAATTCTTCAAGTAATTTGAGTGAAAAGCAATGCATTGCATTTGAAACAACCATGAGACATTTTGAATTGTTTTTAATGATGAACCTCTTAAGATGACCATCAAAGCAACCATTGGAACAAAGCAATCTTATCTACTTATCTAATTAATTGTATCAAGCATGCAATGGATGATAAGTCGATCAATGGAAAAGGCCCCTTGTTACTATTTGCACCAACACAAGTTGCTACTTTCAACATAAATGCCACTACAATTCATGCATCCTTGAAAATTCCTATTAAGACTATGTGATCTTGGGTGGTCAATCATTGGATGCACTAGAAGAAGAGATCAAGCATATTCGATATATTCTCATTGTTGAAATGAGTTTTTAGGCCTCATGTTGTTTGTTGATATCAATAGGTACTTGAAACAATTGTTTCCATCACATGGTACAATAGATTTTCGTGGAAGATCAATTATCCTTGTTAGTGATCTCACTCAATTACCTCTTGTATGGGACATACCATTACATATAAGTATCTCCCATTTTACTATTATGCTTAATAACAATTCCTTGGTATACATATATGACATTTTTGATATATAACTTTCTTTTTAAAATTTATGTACGTTATATGTTTGTAGGCAACAACTGTGGTAAAATGTTGTGAACTACATTTTAGATAGTTGTGATCTTGGATGTTGTAGTTTTCCACCAACAAAGGCATGATCTAAAACAAGTTAGATTTAGAGAAAATATTAACCTATGACAAGGACAATAGAAAATGAGGGACATGTTAGAACAATAGGGAATGACAATTAAAAATAAAAATAAAAATAGAAAATTTAAATATTCACATATTCACTACATAAACAAATTGACACATTGTAGACAGTATAATTTAACTAACTGTTACGTTAGATGAAGCATACTAATAAGAGAATCACATTAATAATAATAGGAACAAAATATTTTCAAGTTTTTTTTAAGAAGTAACAAATAGCAGGAAGTTAAGAAAACGAAATTATTATGAAATAAATTGAAATAATTAGTTGGAGTTGACAAGCCTTCGGGAGGAAGAAATAAGGAAGAAAGGTCGTCAAATATTCTCTAAATAATGTACTCTACTTACGTTAGGTAATACAAAAACATTGCTACCTCAAGAGGAGGTTCGCCATTGAGTCAGCGAAGTAGGTTTTTATAAACGAACAACTAAACAAAATGTCCATTGACACAAGCTTTTCTCTACAATTTATGTCTCGCACTTGTTATTTTTGACTGAAGATTGTGAGATTGAATCACATAAAAAATGAACAACGGCTTGACAGAGGTAAAACAAAACCAGGAGAGAGGGAGGCAGCTATCTAATCTGTATGAATACATTCACCATATTCACTTTTCTTTCTTTTTTTCAACTTTCCCAAGTGGGGAGAGCCTGTCATCACTGTTGCTTCCTATCATTTCTGCACACATTTCCTACGCAATGTCAAGTTTAGGGGATGATCCGGGGATGTTTCAGAGGCGTCCCTACATACCTGGGACGTCACCAGTACATGGACAAAGTCCAATGCCTATGTCCCTAGGGAACATAGATGTTAACATACATTAGGAATGCTAGTGCTACATATAAAGATAAAGAAAAATCTAATGGGCCAAACAAATGTTTTAGTCTGTTGAGGAGCATCGAAGATTTTATGTATCTATGTATTTATAGATTACAAATAATATGGTCATCTTTCACAATAAGAGAATGTTATGTTCATTGAACATATTATATATAAAATAACATGATTTTAATGATGATCATTTAGACAAAGTATTTATATTATGTGTTGGCCAACACATAATGTTGGTATGCAACTTATATATGGATTTTGGCTTAGTTAATGGATCACTTTGTACGAATATGATCTATCATCAAGGTATTATGCCATTATATGTGATCATGAAATTCGATAATTATGTGGGTGTGTTGTGAGACATTTATAACCCAAGGTTTGTCCTTATTTTGCCCAATTAAAAACAGACACAAATCACCATCAAAATGACACAGGCTTAACCACACACAAGTTGTAAGGGCTAACATTGGAAAGGGCCACTAAAAAATATTGATGATGTAGAAAGAGCTAGTGCAATGTCTTTTTTTCATTAATTATCCTATGTAAGCCCTATCCTTATTTTCTCAATAAAGATAATAAAAGAATAATAACCTCCAAGACACTTAGCATGTTCATGACAAATTCCTTGAAAGCTCATTAATGATGAGTTACAAGTTAGCATTTATGACAAAGTGGAGTTTATTTTGAGGGGAGAATATTGTCAATTTATTTAATTGTTATTATGAAGAGAGAAAATTGGGCGTTGGAATGTGTGCTTGCTAGTGCTATTTATTGAGAAGATTGTTTTTGATTATTATAAAACAGGTTTTGATGGGACCTGAAACCCATTACAAGAAGGTTTTGTAGGGACCTAATACCCTTTACAAGGCAAGAAGCTGCAAGGAAAATAATCATCAAGTTAACCGCAGCCCATCAGCAGCAACCATACACAAATATTCAAATTGAATAAAGCTATAGCATATAGGAATCGGAAGGGACCTCGACCCCTTACAACAAAGTTTTGACTGGGACCTTAGACCCAAAAATTACAACTAGGTTTTGATAGGGACTTTGAACCCTCTAAACTTCAACATAGCCTGAGTCAACCAAACATTAGTAAACCGACCACCTAGAACAAACAAATTTGAGCCTAAGAAAATAAAAAGCATATTGGTGTAGAACACCAACAACCCCCTGATTCCCCAAAGACACAACAAAAACTCCACCTCAATAGGGGTTTTGGGAATCACAGTAGAACACAGCGAAACATCTGCCTTACTATAACACCATTTCACCTGATTTGCCAACCCAACCTCCACCTCTAGAAGAGAGGGTTCCCCTCTATAGGAGAGGATGATATGAAACCCCCAACCAGCAAAACCGCAACTCTCTAGGCCATAGAAGCTCCACCTCAATAGAAGCCAACAGTCCACCTCAAAAGGAGCCATCTCCCCCTCTATAGAAGACACCAGCTGAAGAAACCAACAGTAAGCAACTTCAGTAGGAAGGGCTAACATAACATCCCTTAGTAGCTCAAGCAACCGGTACATGAAGGAAGAAGCAAAAACCACCTCAACAAGCTCACTCAACTGGGTCCAAAGAGAAAACAATAAGCATAACCCAACCTGCAGCAAACAAGCACCATCTTGGGCAAAAACCAACACCACCCAACCATAAGAAAAGCAGGAATCCTTTAGAAAGAAGAAACCCTCCTCACACCTTCACGAGAGGACAAGGCACCTCATACAAAACTGCAACTAGCAACAAGGCCCTAGAATAAAATGAAAAGAGAAATAACAACACAATGCTCTTAACAAACAAACAAACCCCTTCCAAAGACTAATCAACAACACCCAAAAGGGGTTCACAACCATCAACTCCTCACAACACCACAAGGTAACAACTAACAACCTCATATAGGAACAAATTTGCAACCAGAATAAACAAACCCCAAAAACATAGAAATCATTTCCAACCAAGTGGGGTTCCATAGAACAAACAATATCCTCAACATTGAGGACCATAAAACACCAGGCTTCATCAGAAACCAAACAATCCAGGCCAAAAGACCACCACGAGCAGAGACCCGAGCCCAAAGTGAGCGGAAGTAGATAAGACCCAAGAAGGAAAGAGGAGCCCACACAAGAAGGAAATTGAGAGGAGGCCAAACTATTAAACACCCCTTGCTACCCCAACATGTCGGTTAGAGCCAAAGATAGGCCAAAACTCCACATAACCAACCAATGGGAAGCACCACCAATCTACAAGAGGGAAACTGGGAGCCACCAACAAACACCAAGAGCAAGATCCACCAAAAGGGCGCCACCAAACAAACAATAGAGAAAGCCCAAAGGGGCAAAGGGAAACTAAGAAGAAACAAGTCAGAGAGCAGGCCAACACGAAGAGCACCCCAACTGCCCCAATACACTGATCAGGACCAGAAATAAACCGTTTCTCCAACAAATCCTCCTCAAAGCACCTAAAGCACACAACAAAAAATCTCTCCAGCTATAAGGAAGGTAGCAAAAACAGAACACTAGACAAAAAGGTCACACCCAAAAAAGGTCCATACCGAAGCCAAACTGCCACAAAGAAGAGGAGAAAACCCTCTCATGCCAACACACCAACCAACACCAACCATTGGCAATGCCAGGAGGCTATCGGCCAGAAAAACAAATCGGAGCCAAAAATAACCCCACCAATGCCAAAACCCGACTAGAGCAAGGCCCACAAATGCAAAAAACTCCACGCAAACCAACCCAGCCAAAACAAGTGGCTCCCAAGAGAAAGAAGGAGCCCCCACTACAACAAACAACCCGATTGTAGCATGTAGAGCATCGTCATCATCATCATCTGCTTCTCCTTCCTCCCCGCCCTCAGTCGAATTTGAAAATCCACTCCCACCGCTCCCGCTCATCGTTGATATTATTGAAAAGATTGTTGGACTTTGAGAGATCTATCATTTTTCATATAATTTATGTCTTAGCTTGAGTCTTGTGTGGGGCAAAAATCCTTGGCTTTGGAGATTGAAGTGTGAAACCTCTTTGGTTTTCAAAAGACAATGTCATTCAAAGGTTGTATTTGTGTTGAAAAGCTTTTGTTTTATTTTCTAGCAAGTATATTGTTTTGGAATAGCAATGTATTGTAATAGCAGATTTGATTCATATTTATATGTTGTCTATTTGATAATATTCTAACATATTCGAATATATTTTTGGCTCTAGCATATATGTTCTTTTCATGCAACTTGTTGCTGCATCTTTCAGGCATTGTTGTTTATTTGAACAATATATGTAAATCATTATTCATCCACCGTATTCTCTCACCTCACCCTCATGGGATCTTGGTGATTAGAAAGTGTTGAATATTAATATTCACTCACTGTATGCTCTCACCTTGAACTCATGTGACCTTGGTGATCAAAATGTAAATATTTTTTTATTAAAATTTATCAAGGTCCCGAGTTAAATATGTCGTAACATTATGAATATCACTGCCATTTTCATTTGAATGGTACTCTAAACAACATGCATAATGAATGGTACTCTAAACGACAAGAATAATGATGAGGATCAGTTGTGGTCCTTGTCTCTAATTTGACCTTTAAGAGAATATCTAATATATAGTTAATTTTCTTATAATTGATTGTGATAAATCAACATAGTGTTGGTAAAGTTGGTGGTTTTCATACTTGCAACAAAATTTCTCTTTCCATGTATCCATGTAATCATAATTGTGTAACAAGTACTTTTATTATGATGTTATGTTCACACAACAAACTATAATATGATTTCTTAATATCATCTCCTATAGGATTTGGCCATGAAATTCATGTATTTTCATGTTATAACTCATGTTTTTCTTATTATTTGAATGTCTTGGTCATCATTTACGTATCCAATGTTTGTATTGTACACAACATATTCTAATTTTATGAAAGTGGGATACATCTAGCAATGTGTATAACATAGAAAATAGGCAAGCTATGATTTCTTTTAATTTATTAGAATACTATATTTTTAATCTTCAATGTTAATAAATTATGATACCTTAAAAGTTGTTTGTTTTATAAAATCATCCAAAATCTCTTAAATTGTCACACATGAAATTTAAAAAAAAATTGTAACTAAAGGTGATATCAAATGATCAATACTCACAAATATTTATAGTCTTGTTGACCAAGCACTACTATAAATATTTGTGCTTATTGATCATTTGATAACATCTTTAAATGTTGTTACTAATTATATATAAGATGTCTTAACAATTGAATGACAACTTTCAGTTATAAGATCATAAAAAAAAATAAAGATGGCCATCAAATTTAGACCCTAAACAAATCTCAATCATTAAATAAAAACAACTTTCACTTTAGACATTTATTTGAATTAAAAAACAATAAATTCAAGTTGCATTGTCTCTTTCATCATAGATTTCAATTGCCTTTTTAAATGGAGTTGAAAGTGGGATGTTTAATTTCTTAACGATTATATTTAAAATATTTTTCTTTGAAATTTCTTGAAGATCCTTTCACAAGGCAAAACACTTCCTTGAAAAATTCTTTTTGAGCTTTCCTCCAAGGGTGGAAGCTCCTTGGCTCCTAAGGTTTCCTCTTCGTTAGTTGAGGAAGAGGGAAGAGCTGCTTTAGAATCCATTGTGCAATGTAACTTGGACGTCTAATCATGTAGCATGTAGTAATACACTATGCATTGTGTAATGCAATGCAATATGGCTAGTGGTACAAAAATAATGAAAAGACCATATTCTAAAATTTACTGTGTAAATTCCAATTTCTCTTCACTCTCTTCTTTTCTACACAATTAAATACTTTTCAAATATAAAAAACATGTTTAATTTTGATTTTTCGAAGGAAAAAAATAATTTGTTGATTTCTTCTTGAGAACAAGTTTTGCTACCATGCATTGAAGTTTTATCAATTGATTAAAAATCTAGTCATCTCTATGGACACCCAAACCATATTTAAAAGAAAAGGACATGCACCTCCTAGTCTCTATTTGCTTTCTATAAAGATATTATTGTTTAAAGTTTGATTTTTTTATATTATGATAAAAATTATCGAATATTAATATAATGAATCTTTCACATCTATTTCAGTATTTTTTAAAATATTAATTTTTAAACATCTTAATATTTTAGATCCTTAAAAGTTACATATCCATTGTGCATTTTTTCAAAATTTAAGTATTATATATGTTTTCTAATTTTTGCCATCTATGAGTATCTATATGTCCATTGTAAGATTTTCTTTCTTAATTTAAGCATTATATATGCTTTTTAATTTTTGTTGTCTCCAAGAACCTATCTCCAACTTTTTTGAAAATGGTGTATCAATACCCATCTCCATCTCATGTACTTGTACCAACCATGTCTCCTAGTAACTAGGCTTTTTAGTTTTTACTAAGTGGCAAACATGAGCTCAATATATGTTTTTGTCACTTTTTCCCTTTGGTCAAAATGACAATTTGGCCGCAAGGGTGTTTTTTTTTTCTTTTATAACTTTCAAATTTTCTCTTTTTCAATTTTCACTTTTGACAAAAACCCGCTAGAGGGTACTTTTGTCATTTTGTCCTTTTTGGTTTTGCCATTATGGACACTCCCAGATACAACCAAACACACAACAAAACAAATGACAAATGAAATGAACAAAACAAAGTGAAAAAATGCAAATGAGTATGCATGAAACAATGGACAAGGAAAGTTTCAATAAGAGTAAAACATGCAATTATTGGCCTTTCCAAATGAGATATTCATTCATGATAGCCAAACAAAAAATTTGGCCAATAATTATGCTACTTGGATGGGTTGAACAAGAAGAATAGGCACTTTGATGTGTCTTCATGATAGTTTATTCATGGAATGTTCATAGCCTTACTAACCTAATCCATTAATACATTATTTGTACCAGTTGTCAATCACATGCTCCAAAAATACTTCTTTGTTTACAAGAAGTCAAATCATCAAATTTATGATTCAAATGGCAATCAATATCATTTTGTCAAGTGTCGTATTCCACCTCTCTAACCATTGAGAAAGACACAATAACATGATAACATTGCTTTCTTCAAATTTGGCCCTAAACATTGTCAATTGGGGTTATGACCCCACCAAATGGGGCCATTTGGACACTTGCTTAGTTTTTTGGCTGCTCCCTTGGCATTGCCAACATTTATGCTTCTAATGATATTATGGAATGAGTGACATTACGGCACTTGTAGACTCCCTCTCAAATGCCAACAATTTTATTTATAGAGATTTCAATATGGTTGAATTTGCAAAAGATAAGGTTTGGGCCCTATACACTAGTGCAGTGGTGAATGTGAAGCATGGTTTTACACACGTATGATAAGTTAGTGTTCTTTTTAACTATTTTTCTATTTTTCCGATTACAAAGCACAATGATGTGTGGTGAATTTCAATGATAACTTCAACGCTTTAATTAACGTTTTAAGATTATCTTTTAAGATCACCTTATTTGTTTATGGTGATAAAAGTTAACATGTAGTTTGTCTTCTAAGAATTGAGTTAATGACGCTAAACTTATTATATAATTGATAGAGAGCTTGTTTTGATTAAAAAACATATATTCCACCTATTTAATAGAAACAAAGAATAGAATATCAAATTTCTATTAAGAACATATTTTCTATAGTTTATTAGTTACACAAATATTTTAATGTATACTTTAAACCAAAACAATCAAATATAAAATTTATAAAAAAATATTTTTCATTTGAATAAATTCACTTTAATAAATCTTTCATATAAATTTGATTTAAAAGATTAGAAATTTTCACATTATCGATCCCATCGAACTACATATCATCTAAAACATTGTGGCAAATATAGGCACTTTCTAGAGAGGTGGATGTAGTGATTGGAAGCATTGATTCCTAATCTAAAGGATTTGTACTACCCACAATATTAGTTACCATCTAAAGGTAGCATAATTATAACATATTTTTAAGGGGATATCCTAAAAATCACGTGTCTTCAAATTAGTTCTACCACTAAAAAGTTATCTTATTTTCAATTATTATTTTAATTGATATATCATAAACACTAATTAAACCATAGTTACAAAATCAACTTAAAATTATGAATATTGGTTTATTTTGTATGTACACAATTCATACAAGCTAAAAATGAATAAAACATGATTAATTACATTCAACTCTATTTAATGAAATTTCAATTCCTAATCTGATGTGGGTTACACTAGAATCAATTTGACCCAATCAAACATAAGGTCTTTTTGAAAAAGTACAATTTAATGAATAACCAACTTTCTAAAAAGTTTGTCCATTCTTTTACATTTTATAAGATTTAAGATTTTAGAATTAAAAAAGATTTACCATTTTTTTCTTATTTTCTAATTTTAAGAGTCCCTAATAGACTTATGTTTACACTTTCAATTTGTCATATCAAATATTCAATATTCATAAACCCTTAAATAATATTTTTTAATTTTTATATTAGATTAAACAAAATATTAAAATAATTAGAAGAAATAACTGTAAAAACAGTTACTGCCAACATAGGGCTAGAGAAGAAAAGCTACACCCTAAGAAAAAAAAGAAAGAAAGAAAAGATTACAAAAAACAATTAGAATATTATATACCATCTCTACAACACATAGGAGTTACCATCTCTACAACAGATGGGAGTTCTAAACCAGTCATTTTAACAGCAGAGCAAAATGTGCAAAATGTTAACAGTAATACTCAGAGAGATACAAATCATAACCTGTCATATTAACAGCATACAAATCCTTGAATAGCCATAATTTATAAAGTTTAGCTGGTGAGAGAAAAAAAATTGTATTGAATCAAGGCTGATGAGAGAATAAAAGAATTCTATTGAATCAAAGGCTGATGAGAGAAAAAAACAAATTATACTGAATCAAAGGCTGATGAGAAAAAAAAAAAATTATACTGAATCAAAGGCTGATGAGAGAATCGATGCATAGAGCTCATCCCAAAAATATGGGACAAGACTTGGAACAAATAATATATTTTAAACTGAAAGGAAAACAACAAAAACAACTGTCATAGAATGTCCCACTCCCCTGAACTTGAGTGCCAACCCCAACTGCCTGATTTGACAGCTAAATAGATACTCCCAATAAAACTCTAAGATAAGTTAAAAGCTGTTCCAACCCCAACTGCCTGATTTTGACAGATAAAATCGATACTTCCTCTAAACTAAATTAAAAACTGTTCCAAGAATTTTTTTAAAAATTAATAAAAATATATATAAATGGACAGTCTAATAAACCTCCGAGGTACGTTAAAACCAGCTCCAACAACATTCAAAAATTATATATCGAAAGATGTAGTAATAATAATAAATTAATATTATTTTGCAAGAATTAATATTTATTAAAAAATACCTGGTAAACTGAGTTATTTTCAAGCCAAACAACTGGCTCGTACGCTATAAACTATTGACAGTCTCAGGAATAAAACTACTTTGCTGGACATTCACAGTACCGGGAATAAAACTTTTTCGCTGGACATTCACAGTAACGAGGGAAAAAATGAAGTTTGTAAACAACATTTACGGTAACTCACACATATCGAGTAAAATTTTAGGAAAGAGACGGGAGAAAAAAAAAACTTACCTGCAAAATGCGAAGCACTCTGGGAAGGCTCTCTCTCATGAGTCTGCGCTTCAAATCTGAAGAATACATGAGGCGCAAGGTCTCAACATACATCTCCATGTCAGCGCACTCCACGATTTCCAGCAAGCAAGGCAAAGTGTGTTGCTCGGCCAGCTTGGCAGCAAACAAATTACTGCACTTTACCAAAACCTGTATGTGCAAATTCAAATTAACAGACGACCCCTCTTTTCCACACACGCAAACCCTGACGTCGCTGGTCTCTGCATCGTTAAATTTGTAACCAATTCTTTGCTGCTGTTGCTGCTGCGGCGGCGGCTGATTATTATTACTGTCGTTATTATTGCTGTTTTCGTCAACGGCCGTCTGGATTTTAACGGCCGGCTCCGTTAACCTTAATGGCGATCCGTTGGAATTCAATGCTTTGCGTTCACTGTGAACATCAGCGGGTTTGGGGTTCGAATCCCCAGGAGAATGAGTTTTGGGAGGCTTCGGCTTCGGCTTCGGCTTTGGCTTTTGGAGATCTTTGAGGTTTTTAAGGTTTTTCGTAACGGCAATTGGAGAAGGGCAGGGAGCACAACACCAGATGCCTCCTTCTGGATCCACTGCGAGAGGCGCGTTTCGAACCCGCGACCTGCGATCTTTTTTGCCGTTTGTTGACGGCGTTGTCGTTGTAGCTTCTGTCTTCTTCCGTCTCTTGACGAATCTTTGTTCGGCCATTGCAATCGCCGTCAATTGCCAGCAACTATATTTACCGTCAGTTGACTGAAATCATTCACTGGATGGAGCAGAGGCCTCTCGAGTCCTTTTGATGTTTTGATTTATTTTTATGGCTGATCCTCAGATTTTTTTAATATTGTTTTTTAACATGATTGCCTCCACTAAGGCTGTGATATTTGTCATGTTAGTGTCATGATTATTCCCATCTCTTTCGTGGGACCTCCCTCTTTGTGCCCTTCACTAATCTGATATGGTGGATCTTCAAGTAAATCAAATAATGTTAAAAAGGTACTACATGTAGGGATCTTGTATGCAATATGTTTGTATTCTTATACTGTGTTGAAGAGTTTCTTTTTAATGGTATAGGTTTTCTTAGGGCTATAGGAGAATACTATTTCGTTTGAGAGATATCACTTTCAAAGGTATTTATATTGGATTTGTAATTTAAGATATTTAAATTTTTAATATGTATATTTTGTATTTTTAAAGTAAGATATTTATATTAGTTTATTAGGTCTATAAGATTGATATGTAAATGGATGTCATTTTGTATGATAAAGAATTTTGTTATCTATTGATTCTATTACAATTCTTCTTATTGTTTTGTAGTTAAGCTTCTTGACATAATAAATTTTAAATATAAAAGATAACATTTCTATATAAAATGAAATGGTATATGAATTTTTAGATAGAAAATATTTAAATTTGGAAAATGGTTCAAAAATAAAGTTTATCTTGATGGAGGAAGTCATATACATATGTGTTGTTGGAAGGTACATTTGTGTCATGTTTAAGCATAGCTACCATGCTCAACTATATAGAATATTAAAAGTATTTTGAAATTTAACTCAAACCTTTAAAAATGAGGAAAACAACAATTCTATATTGGATAATAGGTAGCAATGAAAGTCCTTGAGGTGAGATATACTATTGATAGTCACTAAATGAGACCAACAAAAACAATCGTCTATGGGAACATTGATGATTTACACAAACTTGTCCCTCCTTTTAAATATATTTGTTCTAAGTTCAAGGCAAGCACACACACACACACACACAAACTATATATGGGAACATTGATGATTTGCATAAAGTCATCCCTACTTTTATATTTATTTGTTTTATGTTCAAGGCAAGCACACTATAGACCTTAGTCACCACTAAGACCGTGTGTGTGTGTGGATTTTCTCCAAGAAAATCCTAGAGGTGACCCTAGTCACCTCTTAAACATGTGTACAACCAAGTTTAGAAGATACTTATACACAAACAATAGAAATAAAATTAGCACCACAATACTCATTCCACACCTCACAAGTTTTAGATTGGTGAGAAAGTCTAGTTGTATCTTTAGAAGGAATGCTTCAAAGGGTCTAAACATGAAGCCTTTGCAAGTTATGTTCCTTACACTATTATTCACATAATTAGTGAAAATATTATCATTCTGAATTTCCCATAATACTAACTTGCACCCAATATTCAACATGGAATTCCTTAAGCAATGTTTCCCCCTTTATTAAATCTTGTGATTGTCCAATACCTAATGGAATTGGACATGACACACTTACAACTAGCAACAAGAGATGACATTGTTGATAGTACCACCACTTGTACTTGCTATGACATTCATCAACTCTTTTGACTAGTCAAGACTAAGCAATATGCAAATCAAGCCAAGTGGTACACTCTTCAACAACTATATGCATAAATTTTATCAACTCGTTACCAACATAATGGGGACTATCACTCCTCAAAGGGGATAAACAATCCAAACCTAACCTCGTGCATCCTCTTCAATAGCTTCATTAGTGCACTCAATATTGCTTAGCATGCACAACACAATGCTCACACATCTGCACACCATATTGTTCCCTCACCTCTACATAAACTCTTATGAATGACAATGGAATAGTACTACTAAGTGCATAGTGTAGCCCTTCACATATATCCATGTGTCAATGTCTAATCAGACCATATGTGTATGACACATGGGGCATCGACATTCAAATGTTATACTTCCATGCATACATACCACATGGCAATCTCTATGCCATAAAACATGAATATATAATTGACACCATACACATTTGACACATGACAACATGATATGTCAAATGCCACATCGAACGATCTAATTGGCACCAGATGTGTTTGATATCTTTCATCATCCTATCTGCATAAGCCATGCACCATATCCATCAAAAACTTATCAATGTCTACTTTCTATGTGGATCCTAGTTAACAACCTACTTGTACATTATGTAGAAGAGAAGAGGCATACATAGATTCTCATCTAACCTCTTTGTATATTTTCCCATGTTTAATTTGAATTGAAGTGGAAAATCCACTGCAAGTTTTTTGCATTATAGTGTGTTTTGATTTACGTACTTGTGTTCCTTTATGCATTCTATGATCTTGTTGTGTTACTAGCTAATTTGTAGAATCATAATTTGGTTCATCATGGGAACCAAATCACTAGTTTTAAATGCATGTTTGGGGTTTTTGAAGTTTGGGTCCTAGAAAAAGTGTGAAAAGGTTATCACTCTCATCAATAAAAGTGTGAATGAAGAAAAAGACGGTGATCTATGAAACTCCAACTCTAAACACATATTTAATGATCTTTGAAGTTTGAGAATAAAAATTGTGACTAGCAAAGATGGGAACTTTTGGTCATGAAATATTGAGCTCAAAATTTGAAAGTTGAATTTTGGCTAGACATTTTGAACCTTAGCCATTAGTAGGCCCTCATAAAAGCATAATGATAAGCTCCTTAGATTAGAACTTAGAGGAAAACTTGAGAACAAAAAACTTAAAAATAAACAAAACAAGAAATAATAAAATATTAAACTATGAGTATTTTTGGGCAATGCAAGATTGCAAGTTAGCTTGGGGTGCTCCTACATCACTCTACTTCCTACATAATTTATAGTATTAAGGGCTCCCAACTCATATGAGATTTATCTTTATTTTTTCTATCACTATGAGTGAATTGAAATATTAAGCACCAAGCAACACACTTGTCATGCCACAAAAGAGAGGACGAACCACCACAATCACACAATAATGATAGTTGGTGGGATAGTGACAGAATCCAAATTGATCACATGAGTAGTGTTTAGCATTTTTGTGGTTTCCATGGCCACACCCCAACCAAATGAGTTATATCAAGAAAAATATATAGGAAGGTCACAAGAGAGGACCGACCACCACAACCACACAACAAAGATAGTTGGTGGGATAGTGTTGGAATCTAATTTGATTACATGAATGTTGTGTTAGCATTCTTGTGGCTTCCATGGCCACACCCCAACCAAATGAGTTATACCAAGGAAAATATAAAGGAAGCTATGCTAATAACACTAGGAAAAACTCCCTAATGAATTATGAATGTGATGAGGTGTCCCACTAAACTTCTTTGCCATCTAGTTGTGGCAATTGAACCCCTCCACCACATAATGATAGACTCCCTCCTTAATTTCTTGTATACTATTGACACATTCACTATTATATAAAGAGAAAAGAAACAAGAGAATCTTCACAATAATTGGGAGTTCTTACCCACTATTAATAATTCTCCAAAAGATAAAGGGTGCGGACATAAGATAGATGGTCCTCCAACTCACAAATTGAAATGTCAAAATTTGTCTCTTATTTATACATAATTTATAAACTAATATACTTTAATAACAGTTTTATTTCTCACAAACTTCATAAACTATTTTTAATTATAATTTCAATAAATATTCAATTAGAAAAATCACCTTTTTAAAAAAATATATATATTTTTAAATTGAAAGTTGATTACCTTTCTTTTATCTTTGAATTATTTTAATTAAAAAGTTAGCACTAATTGCTGTCTTTCGAGAGTTTTATCTTGGAAAACGTGCCCAATTAATACTATATGTGTAATCTATGCCCCCACTAGGTATCTTACGAATAGACATGTATTTTTTCGTTGTTTTATTCAAAATTTACCCTTAAAACAACAAAATTTTAAAAACGATGAGGGGGCTAAGTTACTTTTAAGTTCCATTTGGACAAATTGTTAAGGCCTATGTCATGTGGGAGCATAAAACTAAACCAACTATAAATTTTTTAAAGTCAACCAAGATATAATTTTTGAATACTTTAAGGGTGCTATTGAAAAAGACCCTCACGACCATTTCGATCCTTTTCAAGAAAATAAAATAGCCCTTTCAAATTAGGGCAAGTAGAAAGGTCCTTCCTACAATGGTCTATGTATTTTTTTGTTTTATTGGAAGTATAAATTTGTGTCAAGCTTGCATTTCTAGTTTAGGGAAAACATTAACTCAATTAAAAAAGTGGGTCAATTACTTTAAGTAAAATTTATTTTTATTTTTAAAAATTTTTAAGGTGTTTTAATTTATACAAAGTATAAATTTGATTTAAAGAGTTTGGAGAACATTTAATAGTTTAGCGTGTATATACATTATCATATATAATATTCTTGATAGAAAATTTGTGCAATTTTAAGCAATTTTGTTTGTTTTTAGAATCTTTGTTAAAGTAAATTCTCTTTTACAAAAAACAATATGAAGGAAAGTATAATTAACAAAAAGTCTTTGAATACTTTATATTATATTTTAAACTTAACTTAAACGTAGGTTTGTAGAGGTATAATGGTGATAACTACATACCTTATATAACACATGATATCTACTAAAAGTTGGTAATGATGTGACCCTTATTTGATTCCATTTGCACTAACTTACAATGATTAGTTAAAATGTTTGATTTTACCTATTTTTCATCTAGGTTTAAATATACTATTTGTGGAAGCAGCCTGAGAAAGTTGTTGATTTATGGAAATGAAGTCATACATTACACTTTTCAAATTCAAATTCAGGGTCAAACTAACCCTTCTAACTAGTTGTTTGTTGAATCAAAATATGAAACATTTGGAGATGTATTTAAGGATTAACCTTAAATGTTTAGTTTTAGATCATCCAAAAATATGATAAGATCAGCCAAGATATATTCGTTCACATAATTAGAGCATTTATTATTGTATTATCTACTTACATAATCATTTAGGTCATCTTCTATATGGTTGCCTACTATCTTTAGTCATTTCCAAAACTCATTGTCTCAATATCCTAGGGGTTTGAACAAGGAGAGTGATGAAGTTGTGATTATGGATCTTAATGAAGGGAATCCTCTAACCACCCAACCCTTAGAGTTAACACAAAAATATCAAAATTAAACAAATATAAGGAAATATACAAAAAAGGCATAAAATACTAAATATTATTTAAATTTTAAAGGAAATATTACAATGATCCTTTATGCGATATATTCACACACAGACTACTTGAAATAATAAAATTTATTGTCTTTGACTTGGCTCCATCATACATATGCTAGTTGTCAAATCCAATCTTCAATGATTTGGCGAATTAATCTCTATTTACTGACCTCTTCAATGCATCCAACTCTAGTATTTAAAGGCACACAAATGGTTATAAAAGTTTGAATGGTTCATCTTCTTCAAAAACCAACTATTTATTTCACATCACTTCATCTTTCCTTATACAAGTGTATGTGACTTACACTAGCCTAGTGAGTATTCCAACTTACAAGCTACTCCATTGTGTAAAACCCTGCAACACCCAACTTAGACACAAAAATCCCATCCACTAAAACAATCTCATCCAATTCAATTGTAGTGAGTGCACAAGCTATATCTTTTGTGTAAAGTCTTACTTTTGCACAAGACTAATCCTTTATTCTAATCACACTACACCTTACATGAACCACTTGTTCCTGTAATCTATTTTTGGTTGATACAAGTTGTATGTGGACTTGGATTCTCTAACATCATAAATCTCAAGTAAGTAAAATGAACCATGAGCTCTTGCTCATGCACATTTTATTTGGTCTATGATTGAGTTATTATATTTAACAAACTTGAATGTGCTCAACATATTATAAGTTTAACTCCATGACCCCTCCATTTGACTAGAGATATTTTTATACTCACTCGTATGCATCTTTTTGCCTCTAAAATCAACAATCTACTCAATATCTCCTCACATTTTCTTTTAGTTAGTTATTATCTCCAATCCATTTCTCTAGAATTTGTTGTCATTTCCTTCATCAAGTTTTCCCTCAATGTAAGGGTACAAGTTTTTGATGTTGATGATAGGTGATATATCTATTCCATCTAGAAACTCTACCTCGTATGTATTTGTTATAAATTTCTACAAGACTTTGTGGGCGGGTGCAAAAAGATGGGGGGCCAAATTATGGCCAAAATTTTAAAAAACTTTTGATAGTCTATAACATGAGCACGTTATGGCTTGGTGTGACCGAGCCTAAGGCTTGACCACATTGAGCCTATAATGTGCCCGTGTTATAATGCGAGCATGTTATAGGTTATTAAAACAAAAAAAAAAGCAAATCAAATTTATTTTTATTGTGACTGTTATTTTTGCTACATGTGGCCAAAAGCCCTTTTTCTTGCATGCTCACATTTTGGAAGGAGGTTTTTTTGCATTTTCGTCATCAATTTGTTGCAATTTCTTCACCAAGATGTCGCCACGTCGATGGGGAGGTCGAATAAGTAAGGATTGTTTGTTTTTTTGTTAGTTTTATGTGTTTTTGATTTTCATTTGTTTAATTTGTAGGAAATGATAATGATCTTGAAAACCCTCCTGGAAATCCTCAACAACTAGAGCAACAAGAGCATGAACAAAATCCTCAACCACAACAACAATTTTCCTCCACCAATTCATCAACATCCTCCTGACACTCAACAAAATTTAATGGGGGTAATTGAAAACAATAAAAAATAGATTGAGGAGTTAATCATGAGGTTGAACGATCGAGTAAGTTCAACCATGCAAAGAAGAACACTTACCAGTTCACTTAAAGAAATGTTAGAACATGTAGATGTAATCAACAAACAATTAAGTGGTTGGCAAGATAGGAGGTAAGCGGCTAGGAATTTTTACGTAGATAAATTATCATATAAAGAAGTAAAAGATGAAAAAATTACAAAATTATATTTGTGCTCATTATTCACCGACCGACACACAAATAAAAAAATTGACCTTAATGCGGAGAGGTTTCCTATCCATTGGTGCCACCACCAAGGGATTAGGAACTATTTTTGGGATAGGTGGTACATGGTTTTTGGCTACCCACCAATTGTGGACCATGCAACAATTGCGAAGTCCCATAGTATTTCCTGAGGAAACTCTACTGTGAGTTCATCTTGAACAAAATACCCAATTATTTTGATATGAGGGACTTCTAGGGGAGAGGTGGGGGGTTGGCTCAAGATAGACTCATTGCACGATAAGATCCTAGGTGGCAAGCGAGATGAGTTCTCGCTAGGCCAAATCATGAGAATGTCGTTATCCCTTCCATCATGAAGGAGAGTGCCGAGGTAGACACTTTGCACGCTACCAACTCTTTGACCTAGAGTGTCATTCGGCATGCTAGTCCTATAGTATAGTGCCATCCAAGGGAGTCTTCAAGTGACAAGATTCCACCCCATTCATGTCAGGTTTGCGGGGCAACTTGTACATATGACCCCACCGACACTCAAGAGGTTGTTACATAGGATACATCTGCAGCTACAGAGATGGCGAGGGTAGCTGACATTTTGAATGAGGCTTATGGCATCAATACTCAGGTAAATGTTAGCATGTTCATTGAATTGAATTTATTAAATTTCATTTTTGAAATGCAAGATTAACTAATTTAGTTTTATGATTGTAATAAAATTTTAGGGTCACAGTGTTGATATTGGATACATCGGCTCTACACCTGCTTATTACTTCACTACATCTACCACTGAGGTATGTAACTAGTAAACAATTATAATTTTATTACATGTTAATAGCATTGTTATAGGAATGGTATTCTAATATGTGATTTTGGATGTTGAATGGGATAATATTGGAGGTTTTGTGGGAACACCTCCTAGTGCCAGTGTCCAGTTAGACAAACCTACACACAGGTAATAGAATAAAGAGTTTAACTAATGAATTTTACTTAATAGATTTGTGTAGTTTATATTCATATCGTTGATTACATTGCATTGCACATCTTTCAAACTCAAAGCATTACTTCACATTCCATAACTAATAACTAGATGTTGATAGATGAAAAAATTTCAACTACAATATAGTTGTTTAGAAAGTAAACATAAGCAGTGATGCAATTACTTCACATAGCATAAGCAATAACTAGGAGCAACTGCCAATTGCATTTGCTTGTCATGGCATTCCATGAGACCACTTTTTACTGAGGCATCATAGTTCACCACCTTATCTATGCTATGGATGCTTGGAAGAAATATATGAAATAATAATAGTAAGCAATATCATAGACAAGGCAATGAGTTGTTTGAAAAAATGCCTCAAAGAAATGTGGTCTCATGGTGATGTCCATCACCGTGAGACCCAATCTCGTTGAGGAATTTTTTCAAACAACTCACCGCCTTTTCTATGCTACCACATTTTCCATACATGTCTTCCAAAGCATTTTATCAAACAATTCACTTCTTTGCTGCAATGGATAAAAGACTAAAAAGAGGTGCTTTCCAACAAACTATGGATTCTTGGAAAAAAATCTATCAAAGAATAATAGTAAGCAATAACATAGACAAGGAAGTGAGTAGTTTGAAAAAATTCCTCGAAGAAATGTGGTCTCATGGTGATGGAATGTCATTCCATCACCATGAGACCACATCTCTTAGAGGCATTTTTTCAAACAACTCACAACCTTTTCTATGCTACCAATTTTCCATACATGTCTACCAAAGCATTTTATCAAACTACTTGAACTTCCTTGCTGCTATGGCTAAAAGCCTAAAAAAGGTTCTTTCCAACAAACTATGGATGCTTGGGAAAAAATCTATCAAAGCATAATAGTAAGCAATAACATAGACAAGGCAGTGAGTAGTTTAAAAAAATGCCTCGAAGAAATGTGGTCTCATGGTGATGGAATGGAATTCGATCACCATGAGACCGCATTTCCTTGAGGCATTTTTTCAAACAACTCACCACCTTTTCTATGCTACCATATTTTCCATACATGTCTACCAAATAATTTAATCAATCTACTCACTTCCTTGCTGCTATGGCTAAAAGCCTAAATTAGGTTCTTTCCAAAAAAATATGGATGCTTGGAAAAATCTATGGAAGCATAATAGTAAGCAATAACATAGACAAGGAAGTGAGTAATTTGAAAAAATTCCTCGAAGAAATGTGGTCTCATGGTGATGGAATGCCATTCCATCGCCATTAGACCACATTTCTTTAAGGTATTTTTTCAAACAGCTCACCGCCTTTTCTATGCTACCACATTTTCCATACATGTCTACCAAAGCATTTTATCAAACTACTTGAACTTCCTTACTGCTATGGCTAAAATCCTAAAAAAGGTGCTTTCCAACAAACTATGGATGCTTGGAAAAAATCTATCAAAGCATAATAATAAGCAATAACATAGACAAGGCAGTGAGTAGTTTGAAAAAATGCCTCGAAGAAATGTGGTCTCATGGTGATGGAATGCCATTCCATCACAATGATACCACACTTCTTTGAGGCATTTTTTCAAACAGCTCACCGCCTTTTCTATGCTACCACATTTTGCATACATTTCTACCAAATTATTTTATCAAACTACTCACTTCTTTGCTGCTATGGCTAAGGCCTAAAATAGGTGCTTTCCAACAAACTATGGATGCTTGGAAAAAATCTATCAAAGCATAATAGTAAGCAATATAAGCATAATAGTAAGCAATATCATAGTCAAGGTAGTGAGTATTTTGAAAAAATTCCTTGAAGAAATGTGGTCTCATGGTGATGGAATGCCATTCCATCACCACGAGACCACATTTCGTCAAGGCATTTTTTCAAACAACTCATTGCCTGAAGAATAGAAACCAACCCTTTAGCCAAAATTCCCCTCCAAATTCTTTTCAAGGTCCTTATCCTCATCCTCAATTTACCAATCCATGGAACCTTCCACCTTTTCTTCCACGTGTTCATGTCCCCACCCCTCCCTCTTCATGTCATGGTCACCCTCCATCTCCTAACCAAGACCACACTATATACCATCCACCCCATCCCAACATAATACCATAGAGAAGGCAATAAACTGTTTGAAAAAAATGCCTCAAAGAAATGTGGTCTCATGGTGATGGAATGCCATGACATGTTTGTTTGTAATGGCATTCCATCACCATGAGACCCCATTTCTTTGAGGCATTTTTTCAAATAGTTCACTATCTTCTCTATGCTACCATAGTTATCATACATGTCTACCAAAGAATTTTATCAAACGGTTCACCGCCTTGCTACGATGGATAAAAGCCTAAAAATAGGTGCTTTCAAACAAGCTATGGATAGGGAAACTAATAAGCATGATAGTCATAAATATATAGTTTAATAAGTACTCAAAATTCTGTTCATTATATCATACATTATAAGCCATGACATGCATCACTATTATAGTTTTCATGATTGAATAATTTGTTGAATCTTATTTTTAGATGTAGGAAGCAGATACAAATCCACATGTTCATAGGGTAATGGAGCTTGGTGTTTCATCTACTATAGAATCCTCGATGCCTCACAAAGGTATGAGGTAGATTACTAAATTTCAATTTACATTCGTTTTTATAGCTGTTAGTTAGTGAAAAATCAAACCATTATTGATTCGTAGTTTAATTTCTCTTTAGATGGTTTCTACAGGGCTTCAACATGCCTCAACATGGGCATGCAAATATTTCCCTTGAGGAGAGTGATCATCTAGTGGTGGTAAGTGATTATTTTGTTAAATAAAACATTTTTTACAATGTAATTTCTATATATTAATGTCTTTACTTGTCATTGTAACATATACAACTTGTTCAGGAACTAAACCCTAGGAGGAGCACCAAGATCACTCCTCAACCTTAGAATAAACGAGTGATAGACTTATCACCATTCGACCGACAAGCAAAGGGTAAGAATTTTTTTCGAGAGCATGGGGAGCAATGACTTTTGATTCCAGAGCCCTTTGTTGTATGCCTATATGACATTTTTGTACATATTTTGTATTGGATATATTTGACATTGTATGCCTATATGGCATTCTCGTAAGCGTATATGGTTATTTTGTATATATTTTATACTTATATCAATAAATATTGATATATTCCTACATGGCTATTTGGTTAATACAAATATTTTTTATCAATGGTGTTCATATTTGCATTATAAATCCACGGTTCAATAGATATGAGTTACGTGTATTCAAGTGTATACTTTAAAAATTACGTGTATACTTTGTGACTTACATGTATTCCAATGTATACTTTGCGACTTACATTTTTTCATGTGTATACCTTGTATTCATGCATATACTTTGTATTAATTTGTGTATACTATGTATTCGTGTGTATACTTCAAGGCTTATGTGTATTTGAGTACTTGTGCTTCCCTTATTCACATGTATGCTTGAATTATTCACATGTATACTTATTAATTGGTTAGCCCTAGCATTGATCATTGTTGTCCTTCATGGTTCTACTTGAATATTTATTGATTGATTCTAAACAACTTTATTAGTTGATGCTAAACAACTTCAATATTTCTAGGAATACTAGTAGAGTTACAAATTACAAAATTGCACAAATTGAAAAGAAAATATTAATTGTAAATAAATGCACTGATTTTTTTTTTTGTGAAAGGCATGGAAGCTTGTATATATATATATAATATAAAATAAGAGATTTACATATTACAAAATTTCAATTTGGGAGAGTTGGTGCAAATCATGCAAAATATTAAAGTCCTAGCCTATTAACCCTAAAAACTACACTTTGGCATACCCATACTACTGATTCAAAAATTATACATATATAGAAGAGAAAAATAGTAAGCATACCACTGTCTGATATCTACTATGTAACATATCCAAGCAAAAAACTCTATTAGCCTTCATAAACCAAACTTTGAAACCACTGACAAAAATTTGAATCTACTCCTCCATATAATCACCATGCACTGAATTTTCATCCTGGACTTTCAAACCATCTGTCAACTGAAAATATTGAACATACAGACACTGTTCACCAACAAAAACCCTAGAGAATTGCATCGCTTAGGCTAGGCGTGCACGAGCAACATAAGCATGCCCTTGAGTATTCCCTGTATTAGTTACATACTGTTTAGATTCTAAAAGAGTACATTCCTCCACACGTTCCTCCACATGAACCAGAGAGTTTACCCTCAGTTGCAAATCCAATTGCATACCATTCAAGGATGAATGTTGAACATGTGCTCTGAGAAAAGCAAGGGCATACAACTTTTCTTTGATGTCAACCTCCATTACAGTGCAGACCCTTCTGCAATTTTTACTTAGAGCTTGTAAGAGAATACTGTCATTTTTAAGTTGAAGAGCCAATTTAATAGCATCATATATTTCTTCGAAAGCCTAACGGTGTTGAACAAAATCTCTAGGAAAAATCCCTCCAATATAGCCCTCCCCATTGTGTTGAGAAGAGAATTCACCTTGCCCTCAGACTAGTGACATCAGAGCCTAACACCTTGCAGATATAATCTTCCACCCTCGAGCATTCGACCTTGAATATCATATTGAGACAATCATGAGACATGTATTCCTCAAATGGTTTCTCCCAAGATTTCACAGTCATGGCAACACGAAGGTTCCATGGACGGAAAGCCATTTAAAGAGCCTCGGAGATGTGTTTTAGCAACTGTCACCTTCTTCTATAGACACAACACACAGCGTATGACTATGTGTCAATTTTCTTTGGCCCACTAAAAACAATAGAATATATTAATTCCCTCCACCCTAGTTGTTTTCGTTATGAATTAGCAAATTCTCTAGAGCCCTTTTAATGACAACATTTTCTGGTGACATCATGCAGTCTCAGATTGAGACAGAGTGTGAAGGACTTAGCATTGAAACCATTCCCTGCTCCAATAAATGTTGATTCATGTAACACATAAATTCATACATTTGCTATATGGAAGAGCACTTCAAATTATGATTAACATGTACCTGCAAAACATTTAAAAGCATTAGATAAAATATGGAATTAGTGTGGCATGATCAAACTTAGATATTTGATAATCTACTGGCATCATCGGATCATTTCCATGGCTCGAGTTGTCCTTTCCTATTCTAACGTACACCCAAGTGTTTAACTTTGAATCATTCCACTGTAAGCCCTGATAACACATGTTTCTGAGGAATCATTTCACTGACACAATAATGTAGACTCCAACGGGGATGATGACTCGCTAACAAGTCCACTAATAGCCCATTCATTTGCCACTGATATTTTCACTATTTATTTATAGTATCTATTGCTTGGCTTTGAAACCCCTTTAATTGAATTTAGGAGAAAATAACGCATTCTTTATCTATTATTTCCTTAAGCTTTGGGAAGGCTTGCATATTATTATTATTCTTCGTGAATTTTTTTTCCTTCATATCATAGCCCATATTAGTTAGATGATCTGCAAGAATATTGCCCTCTCTATATGTGTGAGAAATATGATAATCATCAAATTTATCTAGAAGTTTCCATACATTTTGCAAGACGTATTTCATATGTCAATTAATGCATTTTATTTCTTTACACGTATTGATAACTATCAATGAATCATCTTATATGTGTATTGCACTTATTTGGAGATGTCTTGAAAGGATCAGACCATGGAGGATGGCCATTGATTCTACTGTGTTATTTGTTCCTAAGGATAAAATTATTGATTTAGCCACCTTCGGAATTCCCCTTGCATCCCTAATACAAACACCTACCCCTGAAGTACGTGGGTTTCCTCTAGAGGCTCCATCAAAGTTGAGTTTATATAAACCTTCCATTGGTGGGAGCCATTTAATTGTACTCCTATCCACCTTTGCCTTATATGGCTACTTCAAGCTTCCTTTAAAAGGTAAATTTATACCTTGCCACCTCTTAAGGATGAAGTTATACCATGATGAGAATAAAGAATCAATATTTTTATGATCTTGCACCTAGGCATTTACTACTTCAATGATTGATTTTTCAATAATTGCATGGACTAAACAAGCAAGAGCAGAGGTTTTCCTAAAAATGCGCTCGTTCCTTTCCCACCAAATAGTCCACAAAACTAATGCTGGGATGACTTGCCAAATGCATGCAAAAAATGAAGACTTGAACAACATAGGCCATGAAGAGAAGAGCTTCCAAACTGAATTTGGTAATGGAGTGTAAAAATCCAATTTTTGCAAGACAAATAACCAACAAGATTGGGAAAACAAACATTTCAAGAACAAATTATCTAATTCTTCTAGAGATTGATTACATAAGACACAATTAAAAGGTTATGCAGTCCCTAATTTAACCAACCGACCACTTGTAAGAACTCTTTTTTCAACACTAGCCATGCAAAGTTGCCCGCTTTTGGTAAGACCACATTGTTCCAACAAAACGAAAAATCCCTTTGAGACTGAATTGAGTCATCCCTATTAAGAATTTCCTTGTAGTCTTGTTTGATTGAATAACAACCGTTCTTATTTGGGGCCCATCTTATACGATCAACTGTCCTTGACAAGAAAACTACTCTTCTATCCAAAATCTAAGATAAAAGGCTCTTTTGTTCAATTGATATTTGCATGGAAGAAAAATATTTCCAGCTCACTTTACCTGAAGAAGCTTCCACTGAGCTAACATAATCAATTAATCTGGTCCCCCACATCTCAGAGAGAACTAGAATAGATGACTACAACTCTTGATAATCTTTAGAGGTGGATTCCCATTCTAGGAATCATCTCAAAATTTAACTTCATCCCCCTTATTAACTTCCTAGGAAATATATGATGTAACCCCTTTCCTGCATGAAATTATGAAGTTCCACATGGTATATCCATCAGGAGGGTTAGAGACTATGAAAATCCTCGTCGAGTTTTAACTATCTAGATATTTAGCCCTAATCAAAGAACACCATTTGAAATGTGGCTTAGTATACATTTTCCAAATGAGCTTTCCCCCAAAGGCCAAGTTACGTTTAGAGATATCATGTAATCCCACACCACCTTTGAATTTTTCCATCACCATATTATCCAAGGAAACTAAAGGGATTTTCTTCACATCATTCATATTTCCCTTCCACGGGAAACTTCTTATACTTTTATGGGTTTGCTCAACTATTGATTTAGGAGCCCGTAAAATTGATAAAAAATAATTAGGGATTACAGAAAGTACTATTTTTATCAAAAAAATACGTCCTGAAAAAGACAACCAACGAGCCTTCCAAGCATATTTTTTTTGATTAATTCTCTCAATTACTTTGGACTAGTATGTTGGTTTATTAGCCCCCATAAAAAAAGGAATACCCAAGTATTTACAAGGAAAATTTGCCTCCTAAAAACCTAATAGTCTAACATTTTTGTTTTTGATGCAAGATTTGGCGTTAAAGACATAAATCTTTGATTTTTGGGAGTTTATTTTGTGACCTGACACCAATGAATACTTGTCCAAAATCCCTTTTATTTGTTTAGCTTCAGAGACAAATGATTTCCCATGCAATAAGGTATCGTCTGCAAAGAGGTTATGAGTTACTGAGACATTAGTGTGAGGGATGAGGATACCTTTCCATAAACCATGATCATGCTTTTCCTTGATTGCCCTGCTCAATGCTTCTACCATGATTATAAACAAAAAGGGTGAAAGAGGATCACCTTGTCTTACACCCTGAGTTGCTCTGAAGAAACCCGAAGGAGAACCATTTATTATAATTGAAAAGTGTGCACCTGATAAACAAGAGAGTATCCGCTTACACCACTTTGTAGAAAAACTAAATTTATCCAGTACTTTCAGTAGGAACTTCCAATCAACCCTATTGTAATCTTTCATCATGTCAAGCTTAACAATGAAAGAAGGTAGGTGCTTTGTCTTAATAGAATGAAGCACCTCATGCACCACCAACACACCTTTTGTAGTCTCCCTTCCTGGGAAAAAACCTCCTTGCTCCAAAGAAATGATCTTAGGGATTAGGTGTTGCAATCTCAAATATATGGCCTTTGTAAATATTTTGTAAACAGTGTTACAAAGAGAAATAGGTCTTAAATCTACAACAATTTTTGGCTCCTTTGTCTTTGGCAGGACAACTATATTTGTAACATTAAATTCCTTAAGCATAGATCCAAATATACATGATTCCTCTAAAGCCAATAATAGATCAAAACCCAAGTCATCTCAATATTTCTGAAAGAATAAGGCTGTGAAACCGTCTGGTCCAGGAGCCTTATCCAGAGACATTGAAAAAACCACCTTCTCTAATTATGGTGATGTGAAAGGTTTCATCAATGCCTCATTATCATTTTGAGAGATGAGACATGACACTGAAGACATAAGATCTTGCTCATCTTGACTCCCTTGGGTTGCAATAGACTTAGGCGGGGCAAGGAGATTCATAAAAACCTTACTCCTTCCTTCTGAATTTCCTTTGCATTGAAGATTGGATTTCCTGAAGTTAAATACACTGATTAGTAACTTGATAATTGATTAAGAATGAGTATAATATATATATCAAGAGTTGAGCCTTCTAGAATGGTAACTTCCAACTAGAAAATAGGCAAAGCATTCCCAATACTTTGAAAGTAATAATCCACCCAAAATTGCAATGGAAGATAAGGAAAATGAACCCACATAGGCATAACTGAATAAAGAATAGTTCACCCTTCACAGCTTGGTGAAACCATTGCCAAAATTAGAAGATCTTAAAGATAAAGAAGAACTATGATATATATAATATAGAATTAATACCCACTTGGATGACTATAAAAGTTTCAACCATGGGCTTATCATGCTTTTTCAAATTTGGTAAGAAGGCTTATTTAAGATCCTTGAGCAATGTATTTCCTAATGCTCCCTTGTTCTTACATATCTCAATTTAGTTTAATTCAAAGAGTTCCATCAAATGCTTTATCTAAAAGCAAAAAACATATTTTCAATTGGTATTCCATGAGATGTTTCATAAAAAGATTCCAGTATATTTAATATTTTGATTGGAACAACTCAATTAAGCAAAGGATACATAATCTTCACAACACTTGCAAAACATAATATTCATAGTAGATGATGAGTAGTTAACTTCTTGACTCATTATCATACAAACATTTATCTTGAATATTCTTTAAACATTTTCACATCATAATCCTCAAAGTACAGAATGAATTGTTATGTTCTTGATCCATCAACATATAAACACATCGAAAGATGTAAATGTCAACTTTTTGCAATATTATTTCTTGTATAGGAAATGGACTTGGGAGAAAGCTTTTATAATTTATAATACAAATAGTAAATGGACTTGGGTGAAAACTTTATTTATCACACCAAATAATAAATGTACATGAGAGAATCACTTGTTTCTCTTAGACTCCAATTTTCAAGCATAGCAAATCATTTCAAATGAAAATGATAAAATGCTTCACAACCAAAGTTGTTAATTGAGGAAAAAATAAAATGTTTCCAAGTTTAACCATTGTATGCATTTACAATTGGTTGTATATTGTTGTAAGGGCAAGGAGGATAATTAAAAAAAATCTTGCACTTGCTAGACTTGAGGATGATCATATTCTTTTAGTGTGAAAAAATCAGACTTCTCAACTGTCGTGTGAATGTTTCTTTTTTCGATTGTTTTGCATGCCATCATAAGGGATTGAGCCGGTTGAACGTAGCTCAGAGTGATTCGACATGTTTGGTTGTGAAAAAGGACCATGCCTAGCGTAAATGTACCTATCAGGATGCGTTGGAATAGTTCATTTGGTCACACGAGTTGCAGAACGAAAGTTGTACCACTTTGTAACTTTACACTACTTGCATTTGACACTTTTTACATCAAGTGAAAACTAGACACCATGGGAAAATGAATCTTAGATAACAAAAATCAAAAGAGGTTATTATAGAGGAGCCCAAAGCAATCCCATAGGCTTAGATATAGAGTTTGTAAGCATCACGGTTTTTGAGTAATAGCCCGTCAAAGATTGCAACCATTTTGCACTTTGGACCCTTAAAGGAATTGAGCCGGTTGAACGTAGCTTAGAGTGATTCGACATGTTTGGGTGCGAAAGAGGACCATGTCTAGCGTAAATGTACCCATTCAGACACATTGGAATAGTCCGTTTGGTCACATGAGTTGAAAAACAAAAGTTGCACCACTTTGCAACTTTGCATTGCTTGCATTTGACACTTTTTCCATCAAGTGAAAACTGGATACCATGGGAAAAAAAATTCAAGATACCAAAAATTGAGAGAGGTTATTATAGAGGGGTCCAATGTGATCTCATAGGCTCAGATAAAGAGCTCTTAAGCATCAAGGTTTCTGAGTAATAGCTCGTCAAAGATTGCAGCCATTTTGTACTTTGGACCCTTAAGGGATTGAGCCGATTGAACGTAGCTCAGAGTGATTCGATATGTTTGGGTGTGAAAGAGGACCATGCCTAGTGTAAACATACCCATCTAAATGCGTTGGAATAGTATATTTGGTCACACAAGCTAGAGAACGAAAGTTGCACCACTTTGCAACTTTGCACTGCTTGCATTTGACACTTTTTCCATCAAGTGAAAACTAGACACCATGGAAAAACAACTCCAATATAACAAAAACTGAGAGAGGTTATTGTAGAGGGGCCCAAAATGATCCCATACTCTTAGACGAAAAATTCATAAGTGTCACAATTTTTGAGTAATAGCCCATCAAAGATTTTAGCTATTTTGCACTTTGGACCCTTAAGGGATCGAGCTGGTTGAACGTAGCTCGAAGTGATTCACCATGTTTGGGTGCGAAAGAGGATCATGACTAGTGTAAAGTACCCATTTGGATGCATTGGAATAGTCCGTTTGGTCACACGAGTTGCAAAATGAAATTTGCACCACTTTGCAACTTTACACTGCTTGCATTTGACACTTTTTCCATCAAGTGAAAACTGGACACCACAAGAAAATGACTTCGACATAACAAAAACCAAGAGAGGTTATTGTAGAGGGGCCCAACATGATCCTATAGGCTCAGATGAAGAGTTCGTAAGCATCACAATTTCTAAGTAATAGCTTGTCAAAGATTGGAGCCATTTTGCACTTTGGACCCTTAAGGGATCGAGCCGATTGAATGTAGCTCAGAGTGATTCAACGTGTTTGGGTGTAAAATAGGACCATTAATAGTGTAAACGTACCCATTTGAATGTGTTGGAATAGTCCGTTTGGTCACATGAGTTGTAGAACAAAAGTTGCACCACTTTGCAACTTTACACTGCTTGCATTTGACACTTTTTCCATCAAGTGAAAATTGGACACCACGGGAAAATTACTCTAAGATAACAAAAACCGAGAGAGGTTATTGTAGAGGGGCCCAACGCAATCTCATAGGCTTAAACAAAGAGTTTTTAAGAATCACGATTTCTGAGTAATAGGTAATCAAAGATTACAACCATTTTGCACTTTGGACCCTTAAGGGATTGAGCTGGTTGAATGTAGCTCAGAGTGATTTGGTATGTTTGAGTGCAAAAGAGGACCATTCCTAGCATAAAAATACCCATATGGATGTGTTGGAATAGTCTATTTGGTCACATGATTTGCAGAACAAAAGTTGCACCACTTTGCAACTTTACACTACTTGCAATTGACACTTTTTCCATCAAGTGAAAATTAGACACCATAAAAAAATGAATCTGAGATAACAAAAACTTGGAGATATTATAGAGGCTCCTTACATGATCTTGATGCCTCAGATGAAATTCCCATAGCTGACATGGTCTCTGGATAATAGGCCATCAAAGGTTGCTGCCCTTTTGCAATTTGGACTGTTAAGGGATTACGTTGCATGAATTACAAATGTTTGAGGGCAGCAATAAATTTCAAAATTTGAGAAAATATCATTACAAATTTTTATGTGAATAGATGGTATACTATATTTATATTCATATATAATCATTAGGTTGATTTGTTTTAATAAATACAACTTTAATAATAAGTTAGTCAATTGGTGCTAGTTATAATAAGGAGAGAATAAAAGAAGAAAAAGAATGATTGGTAACCATCAATGTTTACTCACTATATTAATAATATGATGTTTACAATAAAATGAGATTTATTTGGTAGTCCTAATTCTTATGTTTGTGCTACAATTTTCTAATATGCTTCATACACCATTCTGAAACCCAAGTGCTTGTACTTGTAGGCACAATGCTTTCTCAAAACTATCAAGTGGTAATACAAAATCATAAGAAAAAATTCAAACTATATGAATTCCAACACCCCACTTAAATCAAATATTGAATCAATGTGCCCTATTTTCATGCACACAAACTCAACTTATAATATTCTCTCATAATATCCAAAAATATGATTCAAGGATGCCTTAGGTACTTTGTTCTCACAGATCTTTTACAAGTTCACTCATACATTCAAGATGCTCTTATACATTATAGGTTCTCATGATGAGGTTAACTTCAAATGAATAACTTGAAATTCCCTCTCTAAGCTTCACACACACTTTTATAATGGCTTAAAATCAGAATTGAGATTTTTTAAGATCATCAAAATAAGGATGTTACATTGCTTTTTTGGCTAAGATTCTCTTGGATGGCTCATAAATCAATATTTTCTACAAGGAGACGCGAATCAATTTTTGGTAGTTTACTTACAAATAGACAAAGTAAAAGAAGAAAAAGAAAGAGCACCCTAAATGGAAATGGAATGAAAATAGATGGAAGACACTTACAAACAACAAATCCACACCATTTGGTTCCAAGTCGGGAACAACAATGCTTAAATCTTGATGCTTCCATTGAGGATAGGCATGCCAGTCTCTCAACTTAATCACTCCTAGCCATACATCTTCATTGGGAGTTACAAGATACCTATTGCACACAATAACCTCTCATTAATATAATAAATTGAAATTCAAGATGCTCTTATAATGTCTACATCATATGTGCTCATGATGAGGTTAACTTCAAATGAATAACTTGAAATTCCCTCGCTAAGCTTCACACACACTTTTATAATGGCTTAAAATCATAATTGAGATTTATCAAGATCATGAAAATAAGGATGTTGCATTTCTTTTTTGGCTGAGATTCTCTCGGATGGCTCATGAATCAACATTTTCTGCAAGGAGACACTAATCAATTTTTAGTAGTTTACTTACAAATAGGCAAAGTAAAAGAAGAAAAAGAAAGAGTATCCAAAATGGAAATGAAATTAAAATATATGGAAGGCACTTACAAACAAAAAATCCACACCATTTGGTTCCAAGTCGTGAAAAAAAAGGCTTAAATCTTGATGCTTCCATTGAGGACAGGCATGCTAGTCTCTCAACTTAATCACTCCTGGCCATACATCTTCATTGGGCATTCCAATATACCTATTGCATACAATAGCCTCTCATGAATATAATAACTTAAAATTCAAGATGCTCTTATAATGTCTACATCATATGTGCTCATGATGAGGTTAACTTCAAATAAATAACTTGAAATTCCCTTGCTAAGCTTCACATGCATATTTGTAATGGCTTAAAATCAAAATTGAGATTTGTCAAGATCATCAAAATAAGGATGTTGGAATGATTTTTTGGCTGAGATTCTCTTGGTTGGCTTATAAATCAACATTTTCTGCAAAGAAACACCAATCAATTTTTAGTAGTTTACTTACAAATAGGCAAAGTAAAATAAGAAAAATAAAGAGCATCCAAAATGTAAATGAAATGAAAATAGATGGAAGGCACTTATAGACAAAAAATCCACACCATTTGGTTCCAAGTTAGGAATATCAAGGATTAAATTTTGATGCTTCCATTGAGGATAGGCATACCAGTTTCTCAACTTAGTCACTCCTAGCCATACATCTTCACTGGGAGTTCTAAGATACCTATTGCACACAACAACCTCTCATGAATAGAATATGAATAGAACATAACCAAACTATTACTTTCCAACCTTTTGGAAACTTTTAACCTGTTATAAAAACAACACAATTTAATCTTCCACTTAGTTTACCAATCTATAGAGAATCTCCTACATCATTTTTTTTGCATATTTTTGAGAAAAAATAAAATACCATTGAACTCTGTATCCTTTGCCATAGTTCTAAACATAAAGTGAGCTACATTTGCAAGTCTGATAACTTCATCAATCACCTACATACATGATATAAACATGAGATGATGGCATTGGTATCATTGCATTAACATCATACAAATTAATGTGCATACTTACAAATTAATAAGAACCAATGTACATACTTACAAATTAATCCAACGAAACATATGGGTTTTCTCTACTCTTTATTGTGTCAAGTATTGCCTCATGGTCAGACTCACGCACCTTCCACAAGGTCTTGTTGAAAGGTCTACCCTCATATTTGGTCAAACAAACATTGGATGCCACAACAAGGTTCAAGTAATGAAGAATCTTTCGATGTGTGTCAAAGTCCTAAAACAACCAAAATTTAACACTCTTATGTGAATACCTTCTAAGCCATGTTCCAGTAACAACAACTGAGCCTGTAGGGTATTCAATGTTTCCTCCATCTATAACTAGGGCCTCCAATTTATTTTTGGCCTCAACACAATGACACAAGTAATAATCCATTCCCTCTTCATTGTCTTCATCTGCAATAACTGCATAAACATTCCCTACATTGATATGTGCAGTAAATTAGATGAAATTAGTCAACATTAAAAATACACTACAAAGTAAGATAACAATAGGAATTTAAAAAACTATGCAAGTAGATATATTACTTGGTTGAACTAGATCTAATATGTGATGAAATTTAGCTGATGATTCCATCTATGTTAGTTCCAATTTTGTTAGAGGGCGATACATGTGAAGTGGGTCAAGATTACTTAACGACCATTTCTCAACCCACTCCTTTGACTCGTAATCATCCTAGGCTTGCATTACACACAAAGAAAAAAAGCATGCCATCTTCCATGTATGGATACTCCATTAACTTGCATTTGAGCTAAGGAAAGAGTGTAGCTCACTCGATCCTGTTAGTTTACAACAATCCTCATATGGTGCAATGTTAGTATCATCCATCAACCAAAAAAATCTATGAACTGAAGACGTGCCTTCATTACCTGGACCCATCAAAGCATTACACCACTCAATAATTGATTTTGCATCTGTCAACTTTGCATTGTCTTTATACTTTAACTCTTCTTGTGCTAATGTTCTTTTGACACATGCTCTTGCACCATCATTCTCCCCCTTTCCATGCCCGACCTCACAAAAGTTCCACATATGATGAACACCTGTAGTGAAATGCATCCTTCTCAACCAGTAGAACATGTACGAGTTCTTGAACTGTGCTGCACAGTTATCTAACCATATTATATGTCAACTATATACTATGCCCCTCTAAGCGAAATCACTATAGAACAACTGGAGGAAACCTTGCATGAACTCTAGAGAATGTGTGCGATCATCACTAATATAAAAGTGATACTCCCTCAATACCTTCCTTTGGTCCTCTATACTATCAACTGCATGAATCAATGCTATGTGCACAAATATCGAAACCTGTGTGGAGTTGTAATATTGTGACTGCACCTCATATTGTTGCTGTAGAGTGTAGTTCTCTACAAAGTTGACCATTGAAACTATGCTACCAACTAGAAAGGTGTCCTTGCATAACTTGAATTGTGTGTCCAACCATCGAGCTCTATGGGTATGCCTTGCATACTCATACACTATGTTGTCACGAAACGTAGACATAAACTGATACACTTGAATCTTTTGAATAACCAAATCACACCTTTTTGCTTGACTACCATCTTTTGTAATGTACTCCATTATTTTATACTTCTCAAACTCTACTATTTGCTTTCCCACCTCATATGTGCTTTCCATATGTTGACATACTGGCATATGTTGCAAGGCACCACAACATTGACATGAACCATCCAAACATAGTTTCTTATAGAATATTTGGCCATCCTCTATTTCACATAATTTTTTTAATAAGAAAGATGTTGGTGGTGCATGTATGCCACAATCCTGTAAAACATTGTTAGTATGCAAATCTAAACATATAGAACAATAAACATCATAATGGTTAGAGAATTCAATATGTAGTCTACAACAACAAGTAGTGCGTGTGTGATTTATCTTGACATAAAAAGGTTTAAGCATTTAAAAATATCTTTGACAAATTGGAATTTGAGGATAATCCTATTGAAATTCATGAAAAGAATGGGTTTGAGTCGTATCCAAAAACTGATTTGGATGTGGCTCATGGTTTCGATTGCCAATTCTCCTTCTTACCACATCTCTTTGATTCAGAGATGGCTTTGTGTTATTCTTCCAATAGTCTTCAATTAGTGTTCTCAATGCTTCAACAACTACTTTATCTTTTCGTGGTAGTCTCCCTGAGAATGCCCATAATTCATTTGAATCGGTGCCCTCAATTCTTTGTTGCCTTTGAATGACTCTTGATAAAGTTTTTCTATTAATTCTCAATTGTTCACTCATCTTTCTAATGGGATGAGATCTCATTGTTTGACTACTTACCAAAGTCAATGTAATGACATGTTGGGTGACATTACTATCCTTTGAGCGTGAGGTCTTACCCACACTCTCATAAACATCCATTAGATTTTTCACGATAGTGTTTTCACTTGAAGCATTCGATGTTCTCAACCTGAGAATCTTCATGAAGTTTATATACTTTATACTTCACATCATTTCAACAAATAGTTGACATCTCGCGGTCTCATTTAGCCTTTCAAAGAAAAATTTCCAAATCTTATCAACATATCTTCTACAAGTGCATTCTGGAATTTTACCTTCCATGTGCTACAAAATATTCTCATCAATACTAATCAAATACTTTGGCTTTCTACACAAAATTCTAGGTGGTATTCTCCTAGGTACATACATCTCAACATTAAGAATTTCATCAATATTTAAGTGAGGGGGGCTAGATCGTGTTCCTTCGATCAAGGGTGGAATAGACGACATACCTTGAGGTTGACATGGGGATGATGGCATACCTTCTTCATCAAATTTGAGTGACGATGTACTCTCAACTTGAGATGTGGTGGATGGTGTCCCTTCATGTTCACTAGTGGTATATGGTGTCCTTCCATATTCACTTGAGGTAGATGGTGTCCCTCCATATTCACTTGCGATAGATGGTGTCCCTCCATATTAACTTGTGATAGATGGTGTGCCTTCATATTCACTTGTGGTAGAGGGCGTGTCTCGAACTATGGTATTCAAATATGTCTTAGCACGATGCTTTCACATTCATTCCCTTTGTGCTGCCAATTCCTTTTCTCTTTTTGATGGTTGAGGTTCCTCTTCAATTGGCTTGTTTTTGTCAATCATATCCAATTTCTTCTTTTGATGATATTCCCTCATCCATTCTCTATTTTTTGCTTTATTAGTTTCATACGCTTCATCTGTTGGTTTATTCCTTCTTTGTTTCCCTAGCATGGAGGATAATTTTGCATTTACCATGGTAATGAGACAAATATTAGTTCCTAAAAAATGAATCCATACAAATAAATGAAATATATGTCATTCAAGGCTTCATACAAAATACTTACAATCATCCTATAGAAGATTATTTCTATCATAGACAAAGGTCACATGAATTTTTTGGATGGAATGCCTTAAAGAAATGTGGTCATGTGGCATGCCATGATTGTAAGATAGGCTCAAAATGGAAGCATGGACAAGACATGTGAATTGTTTGACAATAATGTTTTCGTATACATGTATGCAAAATGTGGTAGCATTGACAAGCTAGTGAGCTCACTAGCTTGCCAATTTGGTAGGGTTGACAAGGTAGGGGCAACATGAAAAAATCCCTCATAGAAATGGGGTCTCTACATCACCATGAGACCCTATTTCTACGAGGCATTTTTCACGTTGCCCCTACCTTGTCAATCATACTGAATTGGCAAGCTAGTGAGCTCACTAGCTTGCCAATGCGGTAGGGTTGACAAGGTAGGGGCAACGTGAAAGAATGCATCATAGAAATGGGGTCTCTACATCATCGTGAGACCCCATTTCTATGAAGCATTTTTCACGCTACGCCTACCTTGTCAACCCTATCGAATTGGCAAGCTAGTGAGCTCACTAGATTGCCAATTCAATAGGGTTGACAAGGTAGGGGAAGCGTGAGAAATGCCTCATAGAAATGGGGTCTCGTGGTGATGTACCACATTGGCAAGCTAGTGAGCTCACTAGCTTGTCAATGCTACCACATTTTGCATACATGTCTATGAAAAATTATTGTCAAACAATTCACATGCTTTGTCCATGCTTCCATTTTGAGCCTATCTTGCAATCATGGCATGCCACATTACCACATTTCTTTAAGGCATTCCATCAAAAAAATTCATATGTCGGTAGGGTTGACAAGGTAGGGGCAGCATTTTTTCACGCTGCCCTACCTTGTCAACCCTATTGCATTGTCTTGTGGCATGCCATGATTGCAAGATAGGGCACACCTTTCCCCATGTTGCAAACTTAGCATTGAATAAAGAGTCTTGAAACAGTGGAGAGAAGGGTTAAAATCCCTTGGAGGTATACTAATCAAGGAAACATTTAAAATATATCACAACATTAGTGATGAGGTAAATTTAGAAATAGAGATGAAAACCAAAATAGATTCAAAGATCTATAAATGTGGGAGGAGTATATTCCAATTTTGTAGAGACATGTATGGAAAATTTGGTAGCATAAACAATGCAATCAACTGTCTGATAAAACACACATCACCATGAGACCCCATTTCTTTGAGGCATTTATTCAAATAGTTGATTTCCTTGTCTATGTTGTTTGATAAAATGCTTTGGTAGACATACATGGAAAATTTGGTAGCATAAACAAGGCAATCAGCTGCTTGGTATAACTGTTTGAAAAAATACCTCAATGAGATATGTCCTCGTGGAATAGAATTATTGTAGGATATTCACAAAATAGATTTATTGAAAAGGCTTTAGAAAATTTCAAGCATATGCAATTTGTAGGTGTAAAACCAAATTCAACTACATTTTCCAACATCACCCATGCCTATACCAAAATGAAAGCTTTGGAGAGTGGTATGCACATCCATAGTATAGGATTGAGAATTGATGTATTATTTTACTATCTTATAACTTCTACCATATATATGTGTATACAAAATGTGGAAGCATACACAAGGTAAGTCAATTGTTTAACAAAATGTCTCAAAGAGATGTGGTTTAAAAATGTAATTCACAAGTGTAAAGAATTGTTTAATTTAAAATGTGCATTGACAAGCTAAGGTTATACTGACAAAAAAACAATGATCAACATGGAATATACAAAACAACAAAAATCAAAGCAAGCCAAAATAGAATGAAAATAAATGTGTAAAGACTTCACATACCTAAAAAACTGGAGTTGCAGTTGGAGTTCCACCCAATTATGTAGCCTTTGCTTCTTCTTTCTTCAAACTCTTCAACAATTTGAATTTTTCAAAAGCTTGTTCCCCTCCAAACTTCAATTGTATATCACTCTTGAATGGAATTAACTAAGAGAATATGTAGAATGTGGGCCTTGAGATCATGGGTATATTGAGTTTTTTACCATTTTTAGAGAAATACAAAACAAGCTCGCATTATAACACAGGCACATTATGTCTTCCTAAAATAACAACCATATCTCTACTACTTCAAAATGTGCTTACATTGAGAAAGTTGATTTTTTATATGTTTCTTTTCTCTCTCTCTCTCTCTCTCTATCCTCTACCCTCTACCTTTAACCAAGAGAATATGTAGAATGTGGGCCTTGAGATCATGGGTATATTGAGTTTTTTACCATTTTTAGAGAAATACAAAACAAGCTCGCATTATAACATAGGCACATTATGTCTTCCTAAAATAACAACCATATCTCTACTACTTCAAAATGTGCTTGCATTGAGAAAGTTGATTGTTTATATGTTTCTTTTCTCTTTCTCTCTCTTTCTATCTATCCTGTACCCTCTACCTTTAACCAAGAGAATATGTAGAATGTGGGCATTGAGATCATGGGTATATTGAGTTTTTTACCATTTTTAGAGCAATACAAAACAAGCTCGCATTATAACACAGGCACATTATGTCTTCCTAAAATAACAACCATATCTCTACTACTTCAAAATGTGCTTGCATTGAGAAAGTTGATTTTTTATATGTTTCTTTTCTCTCTCTCTCTTTCTCTCTATCCTCTACCCTCTACCTTTAACCAAGAGAATATGTAGAATGTGGGCCTTGAGATCATGGGTATATTGAGTTTTTTACCATTTTTAGAGCAATACAAAACAAGCTCGCATTATAACACAGGGACATTATGTCTTCCTAAAATAACAACCATATCTCTACTACTTCAAAATGTGCTTGCATTGAGAAAGTTGATTTTTTATATGTTTCTCTTATCTCTCTCTCTTTCTCTCTATCCTCTACGCTCTAAAATTAAAATGTGCATTGACAAGCTAAGGTTATAATGACAAAAAAACAATGATCAACATGGAATATACAAAACAACAAAAATCAAAGCAAGCCAAAATAGAATGAAAATAAATGTGTAAAGACTTCACATACCTAAAAAACTGGAGTTTCAATTGGAGTTCCACCCAATTATGTAGCCTTTGCTTCTTATTTCTTCAAACTCTTCAACAATTTGACTTTTTCAAAAGCTTGTTCCCCTCCAAACTTCAATTGTATATCACTCTTGAATGGAATTCTGACTTGAATTGATATTATATGCCTTTCAACATGAAAAATCTGCTATTTCATGCAAAGGTGGTGGAAAGATCATGAAAAAGGTGGTGGAATGTGAAAAAATTGCATGCACACTTCACAAAATCATCAAACTTTGTTTTTTTCTGTTGGAACACATGCATAACCAAGAGAATATGTAGAATGTGGGCCTTGAGATCATGGTTATATTGAGTTTTTTACCATTTTTAGAGCAATACAAAACAAGCTCGCATTATAACACAGGCACATTATGTCTTCCTAAAATAACAACCATATCTCTACTACTTCAAAATGTGCTTGCATTGAGAAAGATGATTTTTTATATGTTTCTTTTCTCTCTTTGTCTCTCTCTCTCTCTCTCTCTCTCTCTCTCTCTCTCTCTCTCTCTCTCTCTCTCTCTCTCTCTCTATCCTCTACCTCTACCTTTAACAAGAGAATATGTAGAATGTGGGCCTTGAGATCATGTATATTGAGTTTTTACCATTTTTAGAGCAATACAAAACAAGCTCGCATTATAACACACACATTATGTCTTCCTAAAATAACAACCATATCTCTACTACTTCAAAATGTGCTTGCATTGAGAAAGATTTTTATATGTTTCTTTTCTCTCTCTCTCTTTCTCTCTATCCTCTACCCTCTACCTTTAACCAAGAGAATAGGTAGAATGTGGTCCTTGAGATCATGGGTATATTGAGTTTTTTACCCTCTTTCTCTCTACCCTCTATCTCTCTCTCTCCCACTCCCTCCCTCTCTCTCTATCTCTCTCAAGTCTCTCCCTCCTACCCCCTCTCCCTCTCTCAAGTCTCTCTCTCTCTCTGTCACTCACTCCTATCTCTCTCCCCTCTACCCTTAACCCTTAAACCCTTAACACCTCTACCCTCTACCCTCTATCTCTCTCCCACTCCCACCCTCCCTCTCTCTCTAAAGTGTCCCTCATACCTCCTCTCCCTCTCTCAAGTCTCTCTCTCTCACTCACTCACTCACTCCTATCTCTCTACCCTCTACCCTCTATCTCTCTCCCACTCCCTCCCTCTCTCTCTCTCTCAAGTTTCTCCCTCCTACCTCCTCTCCCTCTCTCAAGTCTCTCTCTCACTCACTCACTCACACCTATCTCTCTCCCCTCTACCCTTAACCCTCTACTCTCTATCCTTAACCCTTAAACCCTCTACCCTCTACCCTCTATCTCTCTCCCACTCCCTCCCTCTCTCTCTCTCTCAAGTCTCTCTCCTACCCCATCTCCTTCTCTCTAGTCTTCCTTTCTCACTCACTCACTCCTTCTATCTCTCTCCCCTCTACCCTCTACCCTTAACCTTTAACCTTCTAACTCTCTCCCAATCCTCTACCCTCTATCTCTCTCCCAATCCTCTACCCTCTATCTCTCTCACACTCCCTCTCTCTCTCTCCCTTTATCTCTCTCCCCTCTACCATTAACCCTATACACTAAATCCTTAACCCTTAGATAGTAAACCCTTAAACCCTTTACTCTAGCTTGCCAATTCAGTGAAATTGGAAATGTAGTGGCCTGTTTGGAAAAATGGGTCCGAGAAATGGGGTCTTTCGGTGATGTAAATCATCGGGAGACCCCATTTCTTAGACCCATTTTTTAAAACATGCCAAGTTAGGTTTCCAATTTACCCGAATTGGTAAGTTAGTGTGCCCACTAGCTCGCCAATTCAGTAAAATTTGTAACCTATTCATCGAAGTGGCAAGCTAGTGGGCCCACTAGCTTGCCAATTCAGTAAAATTGGCAACCTATTCACTAAAATTGGCAATGTAGTGGCCTGTTTGAAAAAATGGGGTCTCCTAGTGATTTAGATCACCAAGAGACCCCATTTCTTGGACCCATTTTTTCAAATTAGGTGAAATTGGCAATGTAGTGGTCTGTTTGAAAAAATGGGTCCAAGAAATAGGGTCTCTCAGTGATGTAAATCACCGAGAGACCCCATTTCTTGGATCCATTTTTTCAAATAGGTCAAGTTAGGTTGCCAATTCGGTGAAATTGGAAATGTAGTGGCTTGTTTAAAAAAATGGGTCCAAGAAATGGGGTCTCATTTCTTGGACCCATTTTTTTCAAACAAGCCAAGTTAGGTTTCCAATTTCATCAAATTGGCAAGCTAGTGGAGTCTCTCTCTCTCTCTCTCCCCCCTCTACCCTTAACCCTAAACCTTAAACCCTTAACCCTTTAACCCTTAACCCTTAACCCTTAACCCTCTACCCTTAAACCCTCTACCCTCTACACTCAACCCAATACCCCCTACCCTCAACCCTAAACCGTTAACCCTTAAACCCTTAAACCCAAGTAAACACTCTACCCTAATCCCTCAACCCTTAATCCCTCTACCCTCAACCCTTAACCCTTAAACCCTAATCCCCCGACCCCTATACCTCCTACCCTATACATTGGACCCTCAACCCTAATCCCCCATCCCTATACCCTCAATCCTCTACCCTCAACCTTAAACCCTCAACCATCAACCCTTAAACCCTAAACCCTTTAACTCTCAACCCTAATCCCTCAACCCTTAATCCCTCTACCCTCAACCCTTAAAACCCTAATCCCCCAACCCTTATACCTCCTACCCTATACATTGAACCCTCAACCCTAATCCCCCATCCCTATACCCTCAATCCTCTACCCTCAACCTTAAACCCTTAACCATCAACCCTTAAACCCTAAACCCTTAAACCATCTACCCTCTACCCTTTACCCTATACATCAAACCCTCAACCCTCAATTCTCAACCCTTAATCCCTCAACCCTAAACCCTTAAACCCTAAACCATCAACCCCTATACCCTCTACCCTATACATTGAACCCTCAAACCTAATCCTTCAACCATATGTACCCTCAACCCTAATCCCTAATCCCTCAACCCTCAACCCTCAACCCAATACCCTAAACCATTAACCCTATACATTAGATCCTCAACCCTCTTTTTTTCTTCCCTCCCTCCTCTTCTCTCCTTATCTCTATCTCACTTCTCCCTCCATCTCTCCCTCCCTCTCTACCCTAATCCCTCAACCCTTAAACCCTTAAAAAATCAACCCTAAAACCTAAACACTCAACAATCAACCCTCAATCCTTAAACCCTATACCCTCTACCCTCAACCCCAATTCCTCAACCCTAATTCCTCAACCCTAAACCCTCAACCCTCAACCCTTAAACCCAAGAAAACTCTTTACCCTAATCCCTCAACCCTTAATCCCTCTACCCTCAACCCTTAAACCCTAATCCCTCAACCCATATACCCTCTACCCTATACATTTGACCCTCAACCTTACACCCTCAACCCTCTACCCTCTACCCTCAACCCTCAACCTTTAAACCCTCTACCCTCTACATTAAACCCTCAACCCTCAATTCTCAACCCTAAACCCTTAATCCCTCAACCCTAAACCCTCAACCGCTACACCCTCTACCCTATATATTGGCCCTCAACCCTAATCCTTCAACCATATACCCTCAAACCTATACTCTAAACCCTCTACCCTCAACCCTTAACCCTCAACCCTAAACCATTAAACTCTAAACCCTTAAACCTTCCACCCTCTACCCTCACCCCTAATCCCTCAAACCTATACCCTCAACCCAATACTCTAAACCATCAACCCTATAGGTCTTGAACCCTATACCCTGAATTCTCAACCCTCTACCCTATACATTGGATCCTCAACCCTCATATATCTTTGCTCCTCCCTCCTCTTCTCTCCTTCTCTCTATCTCACTTCTCCCTTCATCTCTCCGTCCCTCCATCCCTCCCTCTCTACCCTAATCTCTCAACCCTAAACCCTCAACCCTTAAACCCTTAAAAACTCTACCCCAAACCCTCAACCCTTAAACCCTTAAACACTCAACCCTTAAATCCTAAACCCTCTACCCTCTACTCTCAAACCAATACCCTCAACCCTAATCCCTCAAACCTTAAACCCTAATCCCTCAACCCCTATACCCTCTACCCTATACATTGGACCCTCAACCCTAATCCCTCAACTCTATACCCTCAATCCTCTACCCTCAAAATTAAACCCTCAACCCTCAAACCTTAAACCCTAAACCCTTAAACCCTCTACCCTCTACCCTATACATCAAACCCTCAACCCTCAATTCTCAACCCTCAACCCTCAATCCCTCAACCCTTAACCCTTAACCTTTAAACCCTAAACCCTCAACCCCTATACCCTCTACCCTTTACATTGGACCCTCAATATAATCCTTCAACCATATAGCCTCAAACCTATACCCTAAACCCTCTACGCTCAACCCTAAAACCTCAACCCTAAACCCTTTAACCATAAACCCTTAAACCTTCTACCCTCTACCCTCAACCCAATACCCTCAACCCTCTACCCTAATCCCTCAACCCTCTACCCTAAACCCAATACCCTAAACCATCAACCCTATAGGTCCTCCACCCTATTACCTTAACCCCTATCCATTTCTCTCCATCTATACATCTCACTTCTCTCTCCCTCCATCTCTCCTACCCTCTCTAATTATCTCTATATACGCTCTCCCTCTTTCTATGTACCTCTCACTCAATCAATCATTACCACTCTCTCTCACCCCCTCTATCTATCTCTCTCCCACTTCCTATCCATCACTCCATCTCTCTCCCACTCCCTCTCTCTCCCTATCTCTTAGGTCTCTCCCTCCCAGCCCCTCTTTCTCTCGGGTCTCTCCCTCTGGCACCCTACCTAGGTAAATCTCTCTTTCTCTATCCCCCCTCTCTCTATCTATCCCTCCCACTCTACCTAGATAAGTCCCTCTCACTCCACTCCCCTCTCTCTCTCCCTCTCTCTTAGGTCACTCCCTCCCACACCCTCTCCCTCTCTCAGGTCTCTCACTCTCACACTCCCTCTCTCTCACACTCCCTCTCACTACGTATCTCTCAAGTCTCTCCCTCCTGTTGAAAATGAAGGTAAATTTGTAGCTTAAAACTTGTAAAAATATGTGACTGTAGATCTAATTAAATATTCTTTATGTATGATTAATTCGTTTAGATCAATTTTACCAATTGTAAAAAGATACAAAAGATTGTAGAAGAATGAAACAAAAGATAGAAGTGAGACAACATATACGTGGAGAAAATATTTCAGGAAAAAACTCCACTAGAATCAATAGTGCTTGTATTATTTAACCTTAGAACAAGATTAAAATAATACTGTATCAATCCTTGATTGATATGCTTCCTTGCTTTCAACAATCCTTCTTCACAACCTACAATAAACTCATTGAAATCTCACACACTTGCTGCAATAAATAGACAATTATGAGCATGTAAAACTCATAAGAGTTTTCAATTACAAGAGCATAAAGCTCCTCTAAAAAACCTATGTCTAGATTTGACAAGTAGAGTTCCACAATGTAAAAAGAAGTCAAACCAAAGTCTTCCTCAATTTAGGTGCCCCAAACTTAACACTTAACTAGACTCTGGTCAAGAAGATATCTTGGAAGCTTCACCTCAAAGTTGGCACCCAAGAATGGGCCCACTTAACTGAGCCTTGTAAATATCTTCTCATGAAATGGGTGTTAATTGAAAGATTCCATCTTGGGCACCCAAGGTGGACCCAAGTTAATCTTAGTTAACTGAAACATATCTCTTCACCAATTCATGCAAACATTATGCATAATTGATCATCCCAACTTAACTGAATGTATCCACTTGTTATATGTCATGCAACTGAAGTCATTAGTCATGCAACTGAAGTCAACTACATGCAACTAGAATGCAACTCAAGATAACTACATGCAACTAGCATGCAACTCAAGAAAACTACATGCAACTGAAGATAACTAAACCATAATTGAACTAAATTAAACTGAACTGAATTGATACTGAACTGATAGTGCCACTACACTCATGTAAATATCAATCCCTAATTTGTAGGAACAAAACATGCATTACTGAAGTGTTATCAATCCTTCAAATAGTTATCTGAAGCAAGGTGGGTTCCACCTTCCATGTGGGTGCCTCATGTTCTTCTATCTTGTAGGAGCTCTTCTTGGATGTCCCCACATGTTCCTATTATTTAGAAATAATCACAAATGTCAATTTACATATTCATTTCATTCAAATTTAATCTCTTTCTAATCCTAGTGTTAGGGAAAACTTTCCAAGGACTTAGGAGATACATGAAATATGTTTATGATTGCAATTAAATGGTATCCTATTCCTAACATTCTCCCACTTGATATTATACATTGCAATTATTCTAAACAAGAAATCATTATTATAAATCAAGTACAAGACTCAAGGCTAATGGCCTTCCTGCACCAAGATAACTTATCTGTAGGATTTGGTTTCGTAAGATAATTTGCAACATTGATCAAAGTATCAACTTTTTCAATCAATACCTTCCCACTCTCAACCATTTCTCACACAAATTGATACTGTACATCAAAATGCTTAGTACGAGCATGATACATAGGATTTTTAGCTAAACAAATAACACTCTGACTATCACATTCAAGTCTAATTTTCTTGCAATTAAAACCAATACCTTTCCTAAGTCTCTGTAACCAAATTTACTCTTTAGAGGCATGTGTAGCAGCCATGTACTTTGCTTCTATGGTGGACAAAGCAACTTTGGTCTGCCTCTTACTCATCCAACTAATCCTAGATCTAAACAAAGTAAACACATAGCCACTTGTCGACCTCCGACTGTCCAGGTCTCTTGCCCAATTTGAATCAACAAAACCTTGTATGTCCAATGATCTGTGCATAATATCAATATCATTAGCACCATGATAAACCAAATGGTAATAAGAAGTACCTCATAAATATCTAAACACCCTCTTAACATAAGCCCAATTTTCTTTACCAAGGTTAGACATAAACCTAATTAGAACTCCTACTGCTTGGGCTATATCTAGTCTTGTATAGACCATTTCATACATAAACATCCTATTCTCAAGAGAACAAGCACCATGCAAAAACCATGACACAATACCAAAACACTCAAAACTAAGAAATAACATCACTAATCAATATGAATATAACCATCATATTAAAAACAAAGCATGCCACCTCAACCATAGACTAAAGAAGTCTTGCATGGCAACCAAAGATGTCAACATATCTAAACCACATCCATCCTCTGTCAATGAAAACAAAAATTTCAATGAACCCTCACTTCATAGAAGTAGAAACCAAGAGTCCATCCATGGCACCAATAATCACTGTAGAAGATCATTCACCATCAAATGGGGAATCCACATCACTACCAGCAAATCCCATTGAACTGTGATATTGAGTCACACATGGCATCATGACTACCATCCTCTCCATGAAGATCATCCAGGTCTACACACATAACTGCAATGTCGGTAACATAACAAGTAGAACCAAAATATCCAAGACAAGAAGATACCTACAACTGCCAAACCATCATAAATAATAATGGATCCACATCATTTCCAATAACTCCCACTAAACTATGATACCGAGCAATCCCATGGCATCATGATGCGCACAACCAACACCACATCACTATCATAAGCTCACACCAAACCTGTGAATCCAAGCTCTCAATGACAACATGATAACACAATAACACAATAGTAAAAGCTCCCACTACAGCCAAAAAACCTTCAAAATTAAGAGAAAGGCATCCCAAACCCTACCCAACCATTAGCTTTGATACCAAATTTTGAAAATGAAGGTAAATTTGTAGCTTAAAAATTGTAAAACTATGTGACTATAGATCTAATTATGTATTCTTTGTTCCAATTCTTTGTGTATGATTAATCTATTTAGATCAATTTTACCAATTGTAGAAAGAGACATAAGATTGTAGAATAATGAGATAGAAGATATAAGTGACATAGCATATATGTGGAGAAACCCTTTCGGGAAAAACTCCACCACAATCAATAGTGCTTGTATTATTTAACCTTAGAACAAGATTGCAATAATACTATATCAATCCTTGATTGATATGCTTCCATGTCTTCAACAATCCTTCTTCACAACCTGCAATAAACTCTCATCAAACTCTCATACAATTGCTGCAATAAATAGACAATTATGAGCATGTAAAACTCATAAGAGTTGTCAACTACAAGAGCATAAAGCTCCTCTCAAAAACCTACGCCTAGATTTGGCAAGTAGAGTTCCACAATGTAAACAAAAGTCAAACCAAAGTCTTCCTCAATTTAGGCACCCCAAATTGAACACTTAATTGAACTCTGGTCAAGAATATATCTTGGAAGCTTCACCTCAAAGTTGGCACCCAAGAATGGGCCCACTTAACTGAGCCTTGTAAATATCTTCTCATGCAAAAGGTGTTAATTGAAAGATACCATCTTGGGCGCCCAAGGTGGACCCAAGTCAATCTTAGTTAATTGAAACATATCTCTGCACCAATTCATGCAAACATTATGCATGATTGATCATCCCCACTTAATTGAAAGTATACCTAATGTTCAAAATGAAGGTAAATTTATAGCTTAAAACTTTTAAAACTCAGTGACTGTAGATCTAGTTAAGTATTATTTGTTCCAATTCATTGTGTATGATTAATTTGTTTAGATCAATTTTACCATTTGTAGAAAGAGACAAAACATTGTAGAAGAATGAGACAAAAGATATAAGTGACACAACATATACATGGAAAAACCATTTCAGGGAAAAAATCCACCAAAATAAATAGTACTTGTATTATTTAACCTTAGAACAAGGTTACAATAATACTGTATCAATCCTTGATTGATATGATTCCTTGCCTTCAACAATCCTTCTTCACAACCAACAATAAACTCTCATCAAACTCTCATACACTTGATGCAATAAATAGACAATTATGAGCATGTAAAACCCATAATATTTGTCAATTATAAGAGCATCAATCTCCTCTCAAAAACCTACACCTAGATTTGGCAAGTAGAGTTCCACAATGTAAATAGAAGTCAAACCAAAGTCTTCCTCAATTCAGGCACCCCAAACTAAATACTTAACTGAACTCTGGTCAAGAAGATATCTTGGAAGCTTCACCTCAAAGTTGGCACCCAAGAATGGGCCCACTTAACTGAGCCTTGTAAATATCTTCTCATGCAAAAGGTGTTAACTGAAAGATGCCATCTTGGGCGCCCAAGGTGGACCCAAGTCAATCTTAGTTAACTAAAACATATCTCTCCACTACTTCATGTAAACATTATGCATGATTGATCATCCCCACTTAACTAAAAGTATCCACTTGTTATCTTCCATGCAAATGAAGTCATTATTCATGCAACTCAAGTCAACTACATGCAACTAGCATGAAACTCAAGATGAATACATGAAACTAGCATGCAACTCAAGATAACTACATGCAACTAGCATGCAACTCAAGATAACTACATGCAACTAAAGATAACTGAACCATAACTAAATTGAACTAAATTGAACTGAACTGAACTAAACTAAATTGAATTGAACTAAACTGACACTGAATTGATACTGAACTGATAGTGCCACTGCACTCATGTAAATATCAATCCCTAATTTTTAGGAACAAAACATGCATTACTAAACTGAATTGAACTGAACTAACACTGAATTGATACTGAACTGATAGTGCCATTGCACTCATGTAAATATCAATCCCTAATTTTTAGGAACAAAAAATGCATTACTAAAGTGTTATCAATCCTTCAAATAGTTAATTAAAGCAAGGTGGGTTCCACCTTCCATGTGGGTGCCCCATGTGCTCCTATCTTGTAGGATCTCTTCTTGGATGTCCCCACATGTTCCTATTATCTAGGAATAATCACAAATGTCAATTTACATGTTCATTTCATTTGAATTTAATCTCTTTCTAATCCTAGTGTTGGGGAACATTGATGAGTGTAGAATATTTCATTATTTTTACCTTATAATTTCCTCTTTACCTCTGTCTTTGTCCATATTCCTATCACCAATTGCTGAAGGAACCTTAATATTTAATAAAATATGGAAAAGAAATTAGGATTAATAAAATACTGAAAATCATGATAATTTTGATTGTTTCATGTCCAAATGGAAGGAGATAGTTAGAGAGGAAGTTGAAATTGCTACCAGCATGAGGACCTCAGGAGATCGGTGGAATGAAATTAGCAAGACTTTGTTAGTGACTGATCATTTTTGTTTAGGATGCTTTGTTTTAACGTTATAAGTGGCTTGCGGCCCTTTGTCATTTTTCATAAACTCTTGTTTGTGAGTGGCCAATAGGCCAAACGAACAAACAAACTTATTTACTTACTGATAATATGATCGGTATATATATATGTGTGTAGGATGAAACTCAAATATATATGGAGATAATAGAAATCACATATTGGTGTTAAATCTATGTTTATAATTTGTTGTTGCGATTCAAAGGAATGCTAAGTAGCGTGGAATAGTTATGTGATTTTGAGCTTCTAATCACTCAATAGCTGGTGAAGGCAGGGCCCACTTCCCCGGTTGTTGGTGATATTTTTATTTTTGTGTGTGGTAATGTAGTTTGCTTCGTAATTATTCAATTTGTTTCATATTATTTATCGTGTTATCAAATCCTTATTAGTTTACTTAATGAATGTATTCAATCTCTGTTGGTTTGTTCAATAATTATTAGTTTGCATAATCTATTAAATGTAATTGAAGAATCGAATAGTTAATCGAGATTGAAATCATATCCATGTTCAATAGAATAACTCTTAGAGAATTTACTTCAGTTTATTGCATAGTTAATTCTGTTATTTTATTACCGAAAAGGTTTTCGTTCTGTTAGAGATTTTCAATTTTGTTTTGTTGTGTGCCAGTGATCGGTTCTTTGTTGCAGGGTCATTTCTTCATGGGTTCTTGTCACATATGTGATAGGAAGTCTGCAAACCATATTTTTTCTCAAAAATAGATTACATTAGTTTGCATCCATCAAACCTTAGTTTATCAATTGCAACCCTTCGACATACTGCCACAACACGGTTCAAAATCCAATTTTCCTGGATTGACACTTTAGGGTGAATTGAGGAAGCTATTTCTAAGAGTTAATTCAGAACCATTACCTGAACAATCTAAGACCATAGTTTAATCCAATCATTTTGGTGTTGTTGCTAGGGAACAGTGTTAAAGGCCTGCATTTCTAGTAAACCGAGCTAGGAGCATTGCACTAAGGAGAAAGTCCACGTGATAGTCAACCTCGTTTGGATAACTACCCTTAGTTTGCTTTGTCATAAGTCATTTAGGTGTATGAATCATAGTAGGGATAGTACAAGAAGATTCATTAGAAAAGAAAAGGGAAGTAGTTCACAACCCAAAAAGCCTAAAAACAAATCAAAAAAATCCATTGAGGAAACACAAGAATTACAAAATAAGTGTAAACCATCCGTTGAAGGAAGTAGCTCAACTCATAAAAAATTGAAAACTAAGTTGTAATCATTAGAATTACTTGAACCTGATCTCGAGAAGTGTGCTATTGAGACCACTATTGTTGATATGCCCACAGATACTCGTCCGAGCTCTTTTGAGATATTACACAAAAAGGTTGAAAAATTCTTCCAAGAGTCTTACGACACTAAAGCTGGTCCATTTTCAGAAACCCAAGAGCCATTTAAACCCTATTTTATCCCTTGGGCATTAGAAGTCATGGATCCCAACAACAATAACAACAAAAATAATAATCATAATAGGGCATTGGCCAACAATAATTCGATTACCTTTGAGTTTCCAATCACACATCTTGAACAAGATGCTTCTATGAAGAACATTCCTCATTCTGCTTTGCCTATTTTTTGTGGTCTTTCAATTGAGGATCCTGACATGTTTTTGTTTGAATTTGATGTGTTGTGCCACAAATATTATTATCAAAGCAACACACATAAACTCAAACTATTTCCAACTACATTAAAGGATGCCACCCTACGATGGTTTATGAACCTTAGGAACATCAGAACATGGAAAGTCATGAAGGAATTATTCCTGACCAAGTACCAAGAATATTGCAAAACAAAGGAGGTTTGGGATGAATTTTTTTGCATGACTTAAAAGGAAGATGAGTTCGTGGAGGACTACTTTGAACACTTCATGTTTAGTCTTCAATGGTCTCACCAATAGGGACTAAATGATGATGCTCTTAAAACATTGTTTCTTAGGGGGATAAGAGATGATGTTATGGAAAAATTAAATTTAATAGGCAAAGGGAATATATCTAAAATGGGATTTGATGATATTTGTGATATTTGCAAGAACTATTCAAGGTATCAGCATTCGGGAAGGAAATATCCAAGTAAGCCTTATACCGTAGGCAATGATATAGGTATAACAAAGCATGAAATAGGAAATTTACTTGAGGATATCAAAACAGATTTGTTGAGTCATATGGGTAAACAAATAGACACTCTTTATACCCATAGGAAGCAAGAGGAAGCTGAGAAGGCCTTGGCCGTGTTTTTTCCAACGTGTCGCAAGAGACACGGTAGTGAGGATTTCCCATACAATAGGAAAAACATCTCATCCCTAGAAGAAGTCAGTAGGAGTTCTACCTTGAGGCCTCTTCCTGTAGGTGTGCTTGAAATGGAATATTTTGAGTAACCCGTCTATTACATGGCCCCTAGGTGACCTTTTCCACCCCGAGTAATGCACCCTAGAATGATGAATGATTAGCTTGCCCCTGGACCTAGCCAACCCAATTCTTATCAATCAGGATGGTATGGGGGTTGGCAACAACCCCAATACCCTCAATGGATGCCACAATATCGATATACTTCATAGTCATGGCAACAAGAATGGAGGCCACAATCGACACACTTGTAATTTCCACCTCCTCCCATGATCAACCCATACTAGTAGTCACAAAAAATTCTTTCGGCCCTGCCATCATCGGCTGCTCAACTCGTCAATCCAACAAACCATCCAACATAACCACCAAGACCTACATCAATGCTAGCCTAGCCAAATCTGAACCCCAACAATAAGGTAACCCAACCTGTGTATAATAATGAGGCAATAGGTTACTCCACCTATCCTATAAATATAGTAGAACTAGATGAAGTTTAGTTAAGGTCGGGGAAGGCTCTTCAAGGGCCCACCATTATAGAAATCAAGGAAGAGCCAAAAGTATAGCCAACCAAAGAACCTCTCTTTCCTGAATGATTTCAGTCTGAACCAATACAAAGGGATGTCTCTCAACCTAAATTTGATCTTGTTAATGAGTTATGCAATGTTAACATCAAGATTCCTTTGTTGCAGGCTATCAAGGACATCCCCGTTTATACAAAAATAGTTTGATATCTATGTAATCGGAAGTAGAAGAAGAAGAAAGACCAAAAGACCGTCCAAGTCATCGGATAGTTGGTAGATCTTATGCTCAAGAACATAACCATTGAAAATTACTCGAATCCAGGGAGTCCTGTCATTAAGGTATCTATCGGTAAAGTAAGTATTCCTAATACCCTTATGGATTTGGGTGCTGCAATTAATGATGACTAATGAAACAAAGGAAAGAATGCCATTAGAGGGACTTAGACCTACTCCCATAGTTCTGCAAATGGAAAATCATTCTTTGGTCAAGCTCGAAGGTATGATTGAAGATGTAATCCTTTCTATTGATTCGTGGGAATACCCAACTGAATTTGTGATTTTGTAGCCAAAAATTAAGCTGGGGTATACCCCCTGATTTTGGGATGACCTTGGTTAGTAGCCGTAGATGCATTTATCAATTTTCGGTCAGGGAACATGGTCATTTATAATGGTGAGCATAATAAATAATTGACTCTATACCTTCCAGCGCAACCTTTGTTAGAGACAGAGGACCCAGTTTGGATTGATAGTGACTTAGATGAGTCATTGCCAATTCTGACAATTGATAAAGCCTTAGATATGGAGGAAACTATGAAGGATAATGTTCCTGTTAATTTCCTTCAGGACAGGTATACATTTAATGAAAATTTTGAAAGCATGGTCCTTCATTCAGGTATAAATACTCAATGTCCTTTTGGGAACTTTTCGTTGGTGGGTAGTTCACGATCTGTTCAACACTTTATCACATTGCATCAGTTGTTGCCCCATAATTTCTTGTATGGTTCATTCTTATCTTCTGCAAATTTGAGTGATATGACATCCACCTCCCAAGTCTTAGCCATTAACTCACCTACACAATCAGAAGGTATGGAAATTTTTCCTAACCACACAGTTGATATTAATCCATAGTTAACCCTTGAAAAAATGCAAGACCTTATCTTAGAACAAACAAAGATGCATTTGGTTGGGAATACCAAGACATGCGTGGAATTCATCCTGACACCTACACCCACCATATTTACATTGAAGAAGGTAGTCATCCAATTAGGCAACCACAATGTCGGCTGAACCCTACCTTGCATGAAATAGTTAAAGAGGAGTTACAAAAACTGTTAAATATCGGGTTTATATATCCTATTTTAGATAGTCAATGGGTTTTTGCTTTAGTTGTGGTTCCTAAGAAAAACGGTAATTGGAGAATTTGTGTTGATTATAGAGCATTAAATAAAGCTACTAAGAAGGATCATTTTCCATTACCATTTATTGATCAAGTATTAGACACTCTTGCAAGTAAGAATTTTTTCTCCTTTTTGGATGGGTTCAGTGGTTACAACCAGATTCACATAACACCAGAGGATCAGGACAAGACCACTTTCAGTTGCCCTTGGGGCACCTTTGCCTATAGCGTCTTGCCGTTTGGTTTATGTAATGCCCCTGCCACTTTTCAAAGAGCAGTTTTGAGATTTTTTGTGGATCTTGTAAATGATTGTGTTGAGGTGTATATGGATGATTTTTTTACCCATGGTCATATTTATGAAGAGGCTAAAACAAACTTAGAAAAGGTACTTAGGCGTTGTATAGATACCAACTTGTCTTGGGAAAAGTGCCATATGCTTATGACAGAAGGGATGGTGCTTGGCCATTGCATCTCCTCTAAAGGTATCCAAGTGGATCCTAAAAAGATCCAAATTACTCAAGACTTGCCTACACCCTCTAGCCAAAAAGATGTTCTTAGTTTTCTTGGTCATGCAGGGTATTACCAGATATTTATCCAAAATTTTAGCAAGATTGACTCTCCCTTGTTTTCCTTATTAGCTAAATACATTGCTTTCTCTTGGACACTTGAGTGTCAATAAGCCTTTGCTACCATCAAGACAAAACTTGTAACCACACCAATCCTTAGAGGTCCAAACTGGGAACTACCATTTCATATTCACAGTAATGCCTTAGATTGTTCAATGGGAGCTATTATTTGACAAAAAGAGGATAATCTCTTATATTCCATCTACTAGATTAGGAAGAACTTCATAGGATCTGAGGTAAACTGCATGGTAACTAAAAAAGAGTTTTTAGTTGTTGTGTATGCAATTAATAAGTTTCGTCATTATATTACTGGTTATAAAGTATTTGTCCACATAGATCATTGAACAATTCAATTTTTAATGAATAAACCTGTTGTAACTGGTAGAGTTATTAGATGGTTGCTTTTACTTCAGGAATTTGATATAACTATACTTGATAAGCCTGGTCGAGAAAATGTGGTTGCAATTTTTTTGTCGAGGTTACAACAGCCAGAAGATGAACCTACTCTAGTTGACGATGCATTTCCAGATGAGCACCTCTTTGCCATATCAGCAAAGAGCCCATGGTTCACCGATATTGTAAACTATCTGGTTACATACAAGTTTCCACCACATTTTTCTTTGAGGGAATGACGGAAGCTGGTTGGACTCAGTGGACAATACACATGGATCAATAGATTTCTCTTTTGCATTGACATTGACAATATCATGCGGTGTTGTGTACCCAAAGATGATGTCTTCGATATACTTCATTCATGCCACACAAAACCATGTGGAGGACATTTTTCTGCTCATAGGACCGCTCAAAATATTCTCATTGTAGGCTACTATTGGTCTACAATCCACAAGGATTGTAAACGCTATGTTCATCATTGCGAAAAGTGTTAGCGTATGGGATGCCCTACACGCTCTGACAAGATTCCCTTACACCCGTAGTTGTCCTTAGAGCCATTTGATAAGTGGGGCCTTGATTTTGTTGGCCCGATCAACCCGCCATCAAGAAATAAGGAATACATCCTTGTGTGTACCGATTATGTAACCAAGTGGGTCAAAGTGGTAGCCCTGAAGCATGCTAGAGATACAAAAGTAGCAGATTTCTTGTACTCTGAGATTTTTAGAAGGTTTGGTGTGCCGCAAGAGATAACCATGGATCAAGGACCACAATTTACATCCAAGCTCATTTCTACCTTGGTTTTTGAGTATGATATTCACCATCACAAGTCTACACCTTATCACCCTCAAGCCAATGGTCAGGTAGAAGTCACCAATAGGGAGATTGAGAATATTCTTACTAAGATAGTTGCTCTTCATAAGCATGATTGGGATGCACGACTCCTTGAAGTTGTGTAGGACTATTGAACAACGTGGAAGACCACCACTGGTCTGACCCCTTATGAGCTTGTCTATGATAATAAGGCAGTTCTTCCCATTGAGTTTGAGATAAAAAATCTTCGCACTGCACTACAATTGGGTATGAGTCTTTTTGATGCACAAAAGGCATGTGCTGATCAACTACTTTCCTTAGATGAATTGCGCCAGGAAGCACTCTTCCACACTGAGGTTGTTCAGAAACAACATGCTCTATGGCACGACTGTCACATCCGACAATGATCATTCTAGCCTAGGGATTGGGCCTTACTCTAAGACTTGCGATTCCAAGACTTCAAAGGGAAATTCTACACTCGTTGGCTCAGTCCCTATGAGATTCAAACTGTGTATGACAATGATGTTGTTTTTCTTTGTACAATGGACTCCAAAAGAAGAACTCTCCTTGTCAATGGTCACAGCCTCAAACTATACAAAAAACCTCTTTCCAAAGAAGCTTTCTTTTTAGATGTGGAAAATGAACTTCCTGTTGTTCCTTTTGGCCTCCTTCAGAATTGATCAATAATAATGAAAAAAAAGCAATTAAAGATCCAACAATGAAAACTCTTTTGGGCATTGTTGGCCGGTTATTGTTCGAAAACCGATCTCCGATGAGCATTACCCACTAAATAACCTTAGTGGTGAAAACCAATTTTTTTGGTGCTAGTAAGCTGTGGTAGATTGAAAAACGGGCAACTAGTGGTCTATTGTTGTTAAAAAATAAAAATAAAAAATCCCTCACAAGTTGGCACCTTGCCTTCCTGTTACTTTCCCACCAGAAACTATTTTACTTTGAGTTGTAGGTGCTTGGGTCCCTCACTCCATTCATTTAGGGTCTTCTTTCGACCTCTTGTTCATAACCATGGTCTGTACTTTCATGTCTCCCAGCGATATGCTTTCCCTTCTGCCCTTCACATGCACCACCATTCCTATCCTTTTCTTGTTAGGAACCTCTGCTTAGGTGCCTCCGTTGGTTTGTGTTTTCTTGGCCCATGGTTTTCAAAATTTTCACCATACATATCATTCCTTGTTCTTGGCTGGTTTTCGCACAACTCCATTCCTGATTCCACCATTCATGCCATAATGGTTTTTTATGGCTTACAACCAACAACCATTACCAAGATTTCTCTTCCTTTCTATCATTTTTGGTAACAAGCACTGCTGCACATATCTTCTGGCTCACGCTCCTATTTTCTCTTTGCCAAAATCCTTTTTGTGTCCATTATGAGGTGTTCACTTTTATTCCCCGCGGTTGGTCCCATGGTCCATTCACATAACTTTGATAGCCTCAACAATTTTTCTTCACACATGGTTGATCGCTAGATGGCCGACCCTCATTGGTTATCTTCTTTTATTAGTGAATGCTCTGCCTATCTATCCTAATGCTATCATCTCCTAGTTGACCACTTGGAAGCATCCATCCTTTGTACCACCATGTCTCTCTCCATCATTGCCACTTAGTTGTCCATATCCGACGATGTGATCTCGACGATTGTCATCCATGCAGTATGATGTCCAACTTGTTCCATCCACCTTATTTCCTATCACATCCTCGCAGATCTTCCATCTCTGGCATACACTATTCCATCATTTCGAGGCATGTGGCATAACTGCTTCCTATTCAGGCTCGTCACGTTTGTCTCTCACTCGTGGTGATTGGTGATTTGTTTTTCTTAGTTTCTTTCCTTCTTTTATTTTATATTATGTGTTTCCTTCTGTCAAATGGCATGTTGCCCCATGGACAATTCAACCAATGAACTGGGGGGAAGGGTTGTCACTGTCATCATTTCTTCCAAGGGTTTGTCACTATTATTTTTTCCACATTAACCCCTCATTACTATATTCGCCATCATTCTCTATTAAGTATTCATTATTGGATTTGGCATTTGTTATTGTTAAACAACCTTACCAAAACCATACTTGTCTGAGTCATTGGTATTGAGCTACAATGATTTTGTGTGAACATGGAAAAAGGTCACTACCTGCATCATGAGCCCATCACTGTGGAAAATTTAAAAATGCATGCCGAAGCATATGCAGAATTTTAGAAGGCCCATTAAGATTTTTATATCAAACAGTTGAGAGGGTTTGATGAGAAAATTGCACTAGAATTCACCCATAATTTTCACAACTAGAAGGCTACTATTCGAGGGCTGGTTATTACGGTTACCATGGAAACCATTGCTGAAGTTTCTGGACTTCCATTGAAAGGAGAACAATATTTTCCCAAGAAGTCCAAGCAGTCTACAGAGTTACAGCCAACGTGGAAGAAATTCTTGCAGAGGGGAAAATCTGTGGAAATGGTTTCTAGGCAGGGCACCAAATTATAATCCTTACCAGGACATTGGAGGGAAGTCGCTAGGTACATCATTCATTATATCACCTGTGAAGGAAGATTTCAATATGTTTTTGCCTAACATTTCAAATTAATGTTGCATTTGTGGAAAGGGTTGATGATTAATATTCCATATTTTCTATATCGTTCCCTGCAATGAATGTCTAAAATAGTGAGAAGTGGTAAACCCCATTGTCTATCCCACCATGGTTTGATAAAACTGCTTATAGTCCAAGAATTGAATTTATTTTCTCCTCTTGGTGATTGGGACTCATTTATCCATTCTCAGGATGATGAGGATACCAGACCCTTTGAGGAAGAGGAATCTTTTGTAGAGGGTTCCTCCTAAGACAATTCTTTGGATGGAGAGTCTGTCTCTGACGGGTCACCTAAGAAGGCTAGGGAAAAGAAAAATAAAGGATGTCTTGGTGAATCCTCTATAAAAACCCCAAAACCTTGAAGAAGAATGACCCAAAGTACCACAAGGAGAATTGCATCGAAGTCCAATGGGCCGAAACCCTAGCCCCCAAATGAGAAGGGCCGTGAGAAAAAGAAATCCTTGGAACTACCACTCACTAGTCAATCTGGTGACAAGAAGGGAAAACAAAAATTGGATGTTTCAAGTAAGTTAGATAACCTAGCCCAAGTAGCTAGTAGTGTGTTAGGTTCTGAGGAAATAGAAGTTTTGTTTGAGGTAATGGGGAAAAGAGGGAAATTCTACAAGGAGTTTAGTAGGGAAAAATGACAGAAGGAAAAAGAACGAGAATACAAGAAACAAGCCAGTGAGTCTCCAATAGATTCACCTAGTACTGGCCTAGAAAATGAGCCAATAAAAAATCAACAGGAGCAAACAGAGGATGCTAGGGTCATGACACCACCAAAAGTGAATCAAGAACAAGAGACCAAAAAATTAGTGACCCCAGGGATAGAAGCACGGATTCCAAAGGAACCGATGGACAATGCTAATAATAATCTTCAAACATACATCATGGTGGAAGGCATTTCCCATGAGACAAAACAAGAGAAGCCAGAGCATGACGAGCTATTTGCTTCCAACCCACATGAGGATGAGAAGATAGATGAATTGATTGATGATGTGAATGAAAGTCTTCAGACTGAAAGCCATGAAGTTGAGGAGGAAGATCCTACAAGTGTAAAAAAAAAAGAATTTTAGGATTTGAAAGCTGAATTGGCTAAAGTACAGACATAAAATTAGACCTGACATGGGTTGTTACAAAAAGCTCATTCCACTATCAATTCACAGGAAAAAGAGATAGGTAAATTCAAGGCTGAAATTAACAGAGTAACAGTTTCTGAGATGTCTATTCAAGAACACAAGCAAAAGGTTTAGGCAATACAATAACAATGGGTCAATAAGTTCAAAGGCACTTTACAGAAACTCACAACTCTACCTGGTTCATAACCTTTGCATGAGGACATGCAAATTGCCCAGCTGAGGGGAAATGATGAGTGTAGAATATTTCATTATTTTTACCTTATAATTTCCTCTTTACCTCTATCTCTGTCCATATTCTTGTCACCATTTTCTAAAGGAACCTTAATATTTGATAAAATATGGAAAATAAATTAAGATTAATAAATTACTAAAAATCATGATAATTCTGATTGTTTCGTGTCTAAATGGCAGGAGATAGTTAGAGAGGAATTTGAAACTGCTACCAACATGAGGACCTTGGGAGATCGGTGGAATGAAACTAGCAAGACTTTGTTAGTGATTGATCATTTTTGTTTAGGATGCTTTGTTTTGATGTTATAAGTGACCTGCGACCCTTTGTCATTTTTCATAAACTCTTGTTTGTGACTGGCTGATAGGCCAAATGAACAAACAAACTTATTTACTTACTGATAATATGATCGGTATATATATATGTGTGTGTATGATGAAACTTAGATATATATGGAGATAATATAAATCACATATTGGTGTTAAATATGTGTTTATAATTTTATGTTGTGATTCAAAGGAATGCTAAGTAGCATGGAATAATTTTGTGATTGTGAGCTTCTAATCACTCAATAGCCAGCGAAGGCAGGGCCCACTTCCCTGGTTGTTGGTGATCTTTTATTTTTTGTGTGTGGTAATGTATGTTGCTTTGTAATTATTCAATTCATTTCATATTGTTTATTGTGTTATCGGATCCTTATTAGTTTACTTAATGAATGTATTCAATCTCTGTTGGTTTGTTCAATACATATTAGTTTGCATAATCTATTAACTATAATTGAAGAATTGAATAGTTAATCAAGATTGAAAGCATATCCATGTTCAATAGAATAACTCATAGAGAATTTACTTATGTTTATTGCATAGCTAATTCTGTTATTTTATTACCAGAAAGGTTTTCATTATGTTAGAGATTTTCAATTCTGTTTTGCTGTGTGCCAATGATCGGTTCTTTGCTGTAGGGTCATTTCTTCATATGTTCTTGTCACATATGTGACAAGAAGTCTGAAAACCAGATTTCTGCTCAAAAATATATTACATTAGTTTGCATCCATCAAACCTTAGTTCATCGATTGCAACCCTTCGACATATTGCCACAACACGGTTCAAAAATCTACGTTCCCAGATTGACACTTAGGGTGAACTAAGGAAGCTATTTCTAAGAATTAATTCGGAACCATTACCAGAACAATCTAAGACCATAGTTTAATACAATCAAACACTTTCCAAGGACTTAGGAGATACATGAAATATGTTTAAGATTGCAATTAAATGACATCCTATTCCGAACACCTCTCACCCCCATCACATTCTCAAGTCTCCCCCTCTCATGGCACCCTACCTACATAACTCTCTTTTTCTCTCCCTCTCTCTCTCCCCCCTCCCCCCTCCCCATCTCTCCCTCTTTCTCTCTCCCTCTCTCTCAATTCTCTCTCTCCCATCCCCCTCTCTCTCCCTCTCTCTCAATTCTCTCTCTCCCACCCCCTACTCTCTCTCTCTCTCTCCCTCTCTCCCTCCCACCCTACCTAGCTAAGTCCCTCTAACTCCAACCCCTTCTCTCCCACCACCTCTCTCTTAGTCTCTCCTTTCCACCCCCTCTCCCTCTCTCAAGACTCTCTCTCACTACCTCTCTACCTCTCTCTCTCTCTCAAGTCTCTCCCTCCCTCTCTCCTTCCCACCCTACGTAGACAACTCTCTCTCTTAAATTTCTCCCTCCCTCTAAAGTCATATATAAATACATACATACACACATAATACATATGTACATACAAACCTACATACATACAAGAATACAAGTACATATGTACATACAATCTTACATACATACATATAGGCATACTTACATACATACAAGCATACATACATACATACAAGAATGCATACATACCTAACACACAAGAATACATGCACATACAAACATATAAATGTATAAACATACATTCAATAGAGTAGCATTCAACATAAAGGAAGATATAACATGATCGCGTTATAATGCGCTCGCATTATGTCTTGCTAGACATGTCCCACACAAATGCAAAAACCATGTCAAAACTAAGATATAATGCGAGTGTGTTATAACACACTCACATTATATCTTGCTTTGGGAATCCCCAAGCCTTGGGCTTGGTATTTTCCTTGGAATACCAACCCAAAGGCTTGGAGGGCCTTCCCAATGACTAGAGACATGTTTTTGTAAATTCTATGATATTTCACATAATCGGGTTTGTGCTCACCATTAGGATTGCACATGTTTCAATGTCGAACATATCAAACACCTAAGTAATGTTAGGCTCTCTCTTAGCTATCCAACGATGTAATTTTTTTCACTTTTTGACAATGTTAAGCCTTTGATCTATAATTTCTTTTGTTTATGTGTCTTTTTTTGGCAAAAAGCAGTGTTTGGTATTTTTTTCATTATAAATTAACTGTTCATCAAAATTTCAAATAAATTACATTTTTAGAAACTAGACTCCATTTTACAAATTTTTAAAAAGAAAAATTCCATTAGTTTCCAAAATTTGTAGGGGTAGCACGACCAAAGTTCTATTTTTCAGGAAGTGTCCACTTTGAAAATTAGTAAAAAATCAAATATTCATTAAAAAATTATCAGAAAAATTGTGCATCAACTACATACTGTTAGCTAATTTCTCACTGAAGTGATTTTAAAAATACTAGAAAAAAGTGCACCATGCTACATTCCCACAAAAGTTGCTATGTTATATTTTTTTGATAAAAACAACACCAATTTCCGTGGGTCCCTCTTTTGAACTCCTTAATCTCAACCATTTTCAAAATAAATTAGTAGTTTATAAAGTAGACTTGGAGCACTACGATCCTTGTTTTTGTTGCATCTCAAAATTTTGAGTGTAACTATCCTCAATTTCACGTCCAATGTCAGTATTTCCTTATTTCAAAAAAAAAGTGGCCACTTAAACCCCCTTTTTGGCCCTCCATATTTTTGCACTTACCCTTGAATGGATTAATTTTATTATATTTCAACTTATTATACATTATTTATAAGAATATCTCCTTTCATAGGTACACCATGACTATGTCACCAACCCAAAATTCTAGTTATTTTCATTTGATATTTATGCATTGCTTATACTCTACATTATTCTTATCCAATTACATACACACTTTTCTATACACATCATACATATATTTCATAAAATATTCCTTATGTTATTCTCCCTTAACTCCTTAGATATCATACAATTTAATGACTTCTCTTGGACTCTACCCAAAAAAAATCTAGAATGGGATCCTTCTAGTGCTTTAGTTCATTAAATTGTTATAAGTGAATTCCACTTATGCAAGACTAAGTCCCATAGTCCAAGATTGCCTCCCACCAACATCACAATATGTTCCCAAGGCTTCTATTAACCACCTCTATTTCACCATTTGTTTGAGATGATATACCAAACTAAAACCACATATGAGTGTTTAACTTCCTCCATATCATCCTCCAAAGTGTCTCATAAACTTAGTGTCATACAGGGGATTAAAATCTCATTGATTGTCACTTTTTCAAGTAACTCTCCATCTCTTTTTTCATCACTTTGATTGACACTTTTGTAAGTGATTGTTGAAATTTTGTCTTTACTTCCTCATTGTCTTATGATGTTAGCATGTAAGCCACATTTTTTGGAAAACTATATCTATAAATTTGCATGATATTTCTTCTTCTACTACTTTTGCACTTTAAACTCATGCAAGCTTTGGTACAAGCCCAAACACACTCTTTCTTAGCTTCTTTGAGAAATTTATTACCTATTACCAACAACACTTTTGTGTTATTCCCCACCTTTACACCTACATCCTTTGATGGATATCTAAATCAGTGGAGATTCACAAATCCATGGGTTGTGGAAAAATCATAAACACATGATTACGTTGTGATTATTTATTCCCCAATTTACATATCGATAATGTTCAAAAGATAAAATCATTACATTTTAATGATATTTGATACATTCAAAAAATCAGAAAATTAAGAGAAAAAACTACCAACTAACTACATTGAAAATTATATTTAAATTATTTTAAATTAATCTAATTCCAGAAATTATTAAGAAAACAACTTGCAACAACTTAACAACCAACCTAGATTCTTAATTAAAACAAGACCATAACTTGCTACCCGAAAGTTATTATTCTAATACATAAAGACCAATGACAAAATGTGGCAACCATTTACTTGGTTTCTCTACCCTAATGATGTTGTTTTAGAGGAATTTTTCAAAAAAAAATCTTACCCTCCTTCCACAAGGTACATGTATTTATGTGTCCATCAAATTACAATTTTTTATCTAATTACCAAGGTCAACTTGATGTAGGAGCATCCGGGTGCATGAGCAATCTTGCACACCAAAAATATTTAATTTTTGTTCCTTTATTTTTCTTTTTGTTTTGGCTTGTTGGTTGTGCCTTGCAAACATGAATTTCAATTTATTTCAAATTCCTCAAAATTGAGGTCATCCGGGTTGAATTTGAATTTAATTCAAATTGAGAATAGAGGTGTTGAAAATTGAAATTCATTAAATTTTGGGAGTTGCATGAAGTCCCATGCTTAGGATAGAGGAGGCCATTTTTGGCATTTGAAACTCCTCTTGTAAATTGAAATTTCCATTTAAATGTTCAACTAGGAGGAATCTAGGCACCTGGAGGTGGAGAAGTGGCATGATGGAGTCCAATTTAGCGAAGAATTTTAAATCTCCTGCCAAGTAATGAATGTGCACTTGCTGGATAATCTTGGAGGCCCATAGGAAAAAGGAAAAGAGGTAGTAATGCTAAAAGCATGCTTAGAAAAAGCCACACCCAATAGAGATGAGGGATCATGTAGAAGGAAATAGAGGAACAACACAATTTTTTGTAAATGAATTATTGGTGAAGTCAAGAGGAGGAGTTAGAAGTGGTTTTGGTGTTTTTATAGTTGATTGGAGGTGTCTTGTTGCATATTTTTGAAGGTTGGAGGCAACAAACATGCATGCAGATGATTTCTTGTTCATTGTTTAACTCATTAAACTGTCGTTGTAAGCTCTTGGAAAATTTAATCAATAAAATCAACATGTTATTTTTGAATTCCTATTATTTCCTCTGCTATATAACTTTGGAATATTCTCTCTCTATGGTTTCAATTCATAATTTCTTCGTTGAGTGATTTGGGTGTTGTTGCAACTATTTGATGTTGCTTGAAGCTAGTTGTTGAATGTGGGGATTTATGGGTTTTCTGAGTTTTCAACTATAAAATTAGAAGGGTATTGATGGGGTAAAATTCATGATCTAATTAATTTCTTGAAGATGAATGTGGTGAATTTTATAATCTATTTTTTAAGTTGAAAATCCATTCTTTTGATTGTTCAAAATAATTTTTAAAAGGAGGTTTACCATGAGTTTTGAGTGCAGTTTTAGAGTTGTTTGAATTTTAATTTATGGGGCTGATATATCTATCTTTTATTTTTGGTGCATTGAGGTAGTTATCTTGCATTAGATGGTATCAGAGCAAAGAGGTCTTGAGAGTGAAAAGTATGCATTAGGACTTGTAGGTGAAGAGTGGTGAATCCACAAGAGAGAGTTGTGAGAAAGTTTGTTTGTTGTAGGTCTAAAAGATGGTTTGTGACTACTATCCTCCAACAAAGATAAAGTTAGGTAGAAGGTGTAGAGTTCCTCCACTGAGAGAGATTGGGTAGAGGAAGCATCTTATAAAGTCTTTTTTGGGTAGAGGGTAGTATGTTGTGAGAAATTTTGTTGTAGAGGGTTTCTACCTTGAAGAGAGAGAGATCATTGCAAGGATTACTTGTAACTATAGAGGGACTTGTGAGTCCTTGAAGATGTCTTTGAAAAAGAGGACAAGATGTGTCATCATAAGGCTTGTGAGGATTTTACCTATGGAAGAGTGGAAAGAAAAGACATTTACAAAATGGCTTATTAGAGAATTAAATAAGATTGAGGCTATATTGGACGTGATAGAGATGAAGCAGAGAAGAGAACTTGATGAGGCTAGAAGAAAGTGTGAAATGGGTACAAGTAAATGTGAAAAGAAGAACATCCTCTTGAAATAGGATAGTGAAGAGAAGGAGGAAAAGTAAAGGATTGGCAAAGAGGATAGTGAAAATAAGAATGATAAAGTGCAGCGTTACAACCCTATGATGGAAAGGGCATGGAGAGAAAGACATGTGGGAACAGTGTACATAGTTGTAGTTGAAAGAAAGGAAGAAAAAAAGAAAGGCATAAAGAAAGAATAGAGGAAGAAAGAGGATCAAATGGTCACTATGAACCATAAAATTAATAGTAATTTTGATGATTGTGTTTTATCTAAAGATGTTTTGTTTGTAGGATTGGACAACGACAAAGAAAGTGGTGAAAACAAGAAGGATACATCAGCAACAAAAGAGGTATCATTTGAATATGTTAATGAAGATTTAAATGCAAGAGAAGAAAATAAAATTGTAGAATAAGATGTAGTAGTATTTCATGCATATGATACTAAATAAGAAGAAAAGAACAAGATTGTAGCAAACAATGAAGAAGAAGAAGTTTGGGCAGTGGTAGAGAAGCAAGAAAACACACATGATAACATTGTTGTAGTGAGTAACAATGAAGTTATAGAGGTAAAAATAAGTGAAGTTGTTGCAAAGATTAGTCCATAGAAGGACAAGGAAACACTGAAAGGTTTGGGGAAAATTTTTGAAGAAGAAAACATAGAAAGGAAGACAAATGAGAAAATTGAAGGAGCAACCATGATGGAGCTTCATTTTAAGGTTCCATGGTCTTCCATTATTTTCTGGTTTGCCTTATTATTCGGAGAGTGCTTGAGAATTATTTCTTTCCTTGCCTCCATGGAACCTTGTATTCTATTGTTAGGTTGGGTCTATTTTGTCGTTACTTTTTGGAGAGTGTCTTTTAAGAACAACTTATGTCCTATGTGATCGTCTAGGCATGGCCCCTTTTAATATAAAGTGAAAATTTTTGGCTAGCCTTTTATTTGCCTAAGTCTAAACCGGTCCGTGCTTTATATTTTAAAAACAACCTTAAGTCATCGACTGTCGTTGCCCTAGGCGGTGTCCCCTTCCCCTTGATTTTTCCTAAGTATCTTAATGTTTTGTAGGGGTATTTTACTGATCATTGATCTTCTTAAGTTTGATCTTGACCGTTGCCCGCCATCCCGTGATGACATCACTATTGGCTTTTGGGCGATAGCGATATCACGGGCGGACACCACATGTCTTAAGTTGCCAGTGCCAAAGGAAGTAAATAAAGTGATTAATTTATGCATTGAACTTTAGGGCATTATTTGGAAGGTTACTAAACCACATGAGGAATGCACGTGCTTGTAATCAATGATGATGTCTTAATCTTGGTGGAAAAGCTGCTCGATAGATATGCATTGGTGCTGCCTCCTGTTTTGATCGTTGAGATCGTAGATGGTGGAGATCAACGGCTGCCCGCTATCGCGTGATCCTAAACCAAGAGGGGTTTAGTGATCACGATATCGCGGGCGATTGCCACATGTACTTTTTAAAGCTGCATCTTATGGTGGGCCCTTGACAATGACATGGAAGTGTTGTTAGCTTTTTGAAGACAGTCGTTCGATGGCCTAACAAAAAGATAAGATCGACGGCTAGATTTTAAATTTGCATCAATTGTAATTGAAGCCGTTGGCGCGGCACGCAAGTAAGCTTTAATGGCGGATGAGACGTCTGCTTGGCTATTTTCATCATTTCTGGGTACTTAAGTTCATGATCACATTGCCATAAAGACATTCAAGTGTTCGTGAAGTGATCCAGAGCCAGAGAAAGAATTTTTCAAAGAATTTTTCAAAGAAAATTCAGCACGGGTTTGTTTGCTATGTAGCACGAATTCTGTAAGTTGATTTCTCTTGCCACTATCTCTGTTTGAATGTGATTCGAGAAAAGGTTGCACTATGTTATTGGTGATTTTAGTGGTTCAGTTTCTAGGGTTATTATTTCTTCTGGATTGTGAGAAATTTGTAAGGTTCTGTTGTATTTTTGTTTTGGGTAACCTTAGTTTCTCTACGAGTTTGTTTTTGAGGAAGCCCTAGTTGTTAAAATGGCACCACCAAAGCAACATTCTGGCTGTATTGATTACATACACAGGAATCTCTATGATGATTTCCTGGACCAATTCCCTTTGTCAACAAACGACAGGAAGAAAGGTTTGGTCTTGATGAATGGGACAGCCCTAGGTGAGGGATTGAGATGTAAGGACTATAATATTGCAGATGCCAGAGTGCCTATGATAGGTTTGGAAATGTTCAGAAGATGGTATGGGCAATGCAATGTGTCTCACCCTTTTTCTAATAGTTGGAGATACAACATGGGGAAGCTAGTGGTACCCAATGTATTCCTGGATATTGACCTAATTAGGGTGGTGGTTGCACGGTATGACCCTGTCACACGGGTTGTCAGGGATAATGATGGTGGCATTCTATTGAGTGTGAATGCATATACAATTCGTCAAGTCTTTGATTTGAGTGAGTATAGCTCATTTTTGGTTTAAATTGACTTTGAGGAGATGAAGTAGGAGTATGCCAGATCTCAGCCTCTTTTTAGGTCAAGATTGCTTCCCCCTCATCTGGCTAGGGCAGGCAATTCAACAATTCACATCAGCCCAACTGACAGGGAGCCTTTTAGGCTAAGTTGTTTTGCTGATCATTTCTTGGCAATGTTCTATTCACTTTTCCAGATCATGGGTTTCAACCCTAACACTGTGATGCCCATCACTTATATGTTCATGGGGGCTCAGATCCAGCACCCTAATTTTTCTGTGATTTATGACTATGCTTCATTCCTTGTTGAAAGGATACATGAGGGTTTGCTGAAGTTGCACAATGGAGATTCTCGTACTCCTTTCTTTTGGTATTCTCTATTAATGCATATGTTTTTGCATGAGAATGCTGACTTCTTCTCAGAAAAAATGGAGCTGAGGTGAGATGTAAGTGGAGAGAGATTACCAGTATAGGCTTGGAGCGCAGACATGTCTGGTAACAAGGGAGATGCTAGTTTTGTGTAGTTTGATAACTGCTTTGCCTCTAGGCTTAGGGCTAAATTGGTGGTAAATGTGCCAAGAATTCCTAAGGATTTGCATGATTTCCTCCGACCCAAAATAAGGAAACCTGATTTGAAGGTATGCCACAATTGGGGTGACATTATTCTGTACCCTATGAGTACTATTTTGAGGGTTTATGGTTTCCAGGGAGCTCCTCATATTCTCCCTTATAATGTGCCATCAAGAATGGGATTTGCAGAGGTGATGTGGCAATTAGGCTGCATTCATGAGGAGAATTTGACAGGAAGAGGAAAAGGGACTTTGTTCCCTGATTATACAGTGGTCTCTAACTTTGTGTTCTCTAAGGGAGGATGGGTCCATTTTGACCGTTATTTTGATGAATGCCATTTGAAGAATGGATCCAGAAGACAACATGATCCTGAGGGATTCTTTGCCTTGTTTAGGCAAAAGATTAAGGGTGGTAAATTCATCCATGTTTTCAACTTCCCCGAGGATTTAATAAGAAATGAATTTGATTTGAACTAGCAAGAATTGAATAAAGAAAAGTGGATTGCATATGAGAAAATGCTAGCCATGATACATAGACTGGATCCAAGATATGATCCACTAATGGAGTTTACTCCATTTCATAAAAGAATTGATTTTTGATGAGTAATTTCAAGGAAATTATGAATATCCTGAGGGCTAAGAAGGCCAATTTAGAATTAGACTTGGGGATTCAGGAATCAGAGGTGAGGCCTGAGGAAACAAGGCCAACTTACCAGCCTTCAGTGGATAGACCTCTATACAGGAGGAAGAAAAATAGTAGCAGTGATGAAGAGACAGGGAATAAGAAGGGAAAACAAATAATGAAAACATCATCACTGCCGAGTCATGGGATTAGGAAACTTGTTGGGATAAAAATTATAGATTTGGATTCACCACTGAGCAATGATCCTATGGAGCTGTCATCAGAACCAAGCCCTAAGAGGCAAAGGATTAAAGAACCACAAGAGGTTCTTGTGGATGAAATTATCATAACTGACTAAGAAATGCAGGTTGGTATCCCCTCTCCTCCTAGATCAGCACAATTGGTGCTCATTGACATGGATATAAAGGGACAGTGTGTGTAGGATGCTAGGATGGAGGCTTGCAAGGCATTCATGGATGATGATGCCTTTGTGAAAACTCTTGTATTCTTGCAACTGATTTGGAGAATGAAGCTAGAAGAGTATCAGAATAAGTGCAAGAGCAGGAGGGAGTCAAGACCTGATAGGTCAGACCGGGAGAATGATGATGAAGTAAAAGCTGAATTGATGGAACAATTCAAAAACATCACTCCTAAGGAAGGAAGGAAAATGGTTACCTAAGCAGGTGTCTTACTCCTCCCTGAATGGGACATAGCTAATGCTGTGGCTTTCAATGCTATTATGCAATCCAAGCATCCTATGCAGAGCAGTGAAGAAGAGGTCAAGGCAACCCTGCAGGATTCTGCTTTCAGTGAAGAGTATGAGACATTGGCCATATGGGCACTGGCACCTCAGGGCAGAAAACCAAATGTGGTAGATATTAGCCCAAATCTAAGAGTCGGGCTCATTATCAAAAGAGCTTCTGAAACCTCAATAACAGAAGCCACAAGCCTGACACTGAATGTGGCCAAACTAGCCCAGAGAATAGCAGAAAGGGAAGAGGCTAAAAGGAGGAGTCTGATGGAAAAATATAATGCAATAATTGGGGAATATAGTAAAATGCAACAAAGAAATGTTGAGTTATAGTCTGAAGTAGACAGGTTAAGGTATGGGTAGGTAGGAGAATCTTCAAATGCTCATGTTGTCAAAGAAATACCTACTACTTCGAGGTCATTACCCCCTACTATCCCAATCATTTCTATCCCTAGATCCCTAATTCAGACATCAGGTCCTAGTCATGTGCCAGAGCTGGTTGAAGAGGAAATGGAATACTTTGTGGACCCCACAAAAAAGCAGATGATGAGAAGATTGTAGAGTTACAGGTTGCCTTAAAGGCTAGTGAGAATGATGCCATGGCCAAAAACAATGAGGTGGTGGACACCTTGTTGAGGCATTTGAATGAAAAGGTTGATTCTAGGTTGCCATTTGTTCATTCTTTATATTCTTTATTTTTGACTGGTTTACAAAATATTAATAGAGATCGAGATGTTGTTTTATCCCTGGTTGAGAAGTGGATCCCTCGTGCCACTGACTTAGACATTATGTTTAGGGCTTCCAAGTTTGATGCAGATAGCAGGCTTCAATTATTAAAACCAACTCAAGGTTTTGTGAAATCATTGAAGGGATTCCAGGCCCTACCTAATGATTTGAGTAAGAAAATTGAAGAATTAGTAAAAGGTTTTAATGATTGGAGTGATACCTTTTTGCCTGATATACTGGATGCACAAGGAAACATCAAGACATTCCAACAATGGAAAGAAAGGGCAGAGGAGGTTATCATTGCAGAAATCAAATTGATTTGTGATGAATCAGATCATGACTTGTTAGTAAGCAGCATGGATAAAGTAATTAATACTAGCATGTTCTTGGAGTCATTTGAAAGAGAAGCCAACCAGGTTGCGGTGAAATTTACACCCTATAATACTAAAGTGACAGAGGTGGTGAATTTTAATTGGCCCACGGATGAAGAGTATCAAGTTTGGGTGGACAAATATTTGGCTGAAGAGGAGTAAAATGGTACCTATTATCGGAGATTAACAGCTCAATAGTGACGGCGTAACTAATTATGGTTGGGATTCCATGATGGCTTTGGGCGCAGATTTTGAGATGTAACAAACACAATAGCCATTGTGTAATAGACAGAATCAACAAGAAGATGCTCCGGGACTTGGTGTTTTCATCATGGTTTTGAGTGGACTCATAGCGGTCCTATTGATTAATGACATGTGTAACTTCTGGCCCGATGCTTGTTTTCTCCTTCATTTATATAAGAAGGATTTCAAGGCCAAAAGTAGTGGTTGGCAATTCAGATATTTTTGAAGGTCGAGTCTACGTCTAGTTGCAGAATAGATTGTAAGAATTTCATTTTTGAATGATAAGGCAATTTTAGGTCTGGGGTTCTCTTCTAATGGGTTTTATGTTTATGAAATTTTGATGCTCATAACAGTACTAGCATTTGGGATATGACATTATATTTTGAGCTCTTGTCTCTCCTATATACAAACATATCATAATTTTGAATAAAATAATCAAGGATTATGATGTTCATCTCATTGTTGTGATGAGTATGTTTCTGTTTTGGCTTTAATTTAAAGAATTAATTAAATGCTTGGATGGAATCATGGGTGGGTATGTTTGTAAAAGGATTTGGTAAGAAGTATTGAGCTTGGATAGGGATTGACAATATTGTAATGCAGTATTGCCATGGATCATATGTGTTATGTGTTTGAATCTGTTGTTACTTTCTGAATGTTTGTAAACTTGACTCCCCAATGGTATATGGCACTGATCTAAATTGCATGAATTTGTGAAACCCTATTTCTGTATGTCTTCACTTAGGGCTTGCCGCCAACTTGCAATTAAAATGACTATCATAAGTTATGAAATGATGTTATAACCATCTCATGCTCCAAGTGGTTGATGTTATTGATGAATAGACAATTCATTTCAGTCTTGTCTCATTCTGTTGAGCTATTAAGTGAGATCATCTATGAATTTTTAATAATATGTTTATGAGTTTGGTGCAGAGATCATAAATATGTTAT